>BSBK01001402.1:2107500-2417500 GCA_027943335.1 Chamaecyparis obtusa | reverse complement strand
AAACTCATGAAAATTTTTCCTTGAACTCTTCTAGGCCACAAAATCTCAAACTTGACTTGCACCAAAAAGAGCCCAAGATAATAATTGACATTAAAAAGTTCAAACCCTTGGCAAGAGGAGTTTCTAGGAGTTCGGTCATCAATCTACCTTGAATTCAAACATAACCACTGAACTCATTAACACTTTTTACAAAACACTTATCAAAAATTGGAACACCCATTGAATCATTCTATAATTATATGAAACCTCAAAATTGCATGTGCCATAATCATTTTCATCTATTTATCAACAACTTGAGAGCCTTAGAAACAAAATTGATGTTTGTAAGAGTTCTACGAACCATGTCAGAGGTCAACCATGACTATGGCACCTCGAGGAAGTCCTACAAGAACTTTTCATTGAAAACTACTAATACATAGGTGCTTGAAAGTAGGGAAGAAATCAAGAACATATCGATGGTTTTGACTATCCATGGAACTGTTATTGGCATTGTTGGCCTGTCTATGGAACCCCTAATTTAAATTTTAAAACTAAGCCCCATATCATTATCAAAGGTAGAATTTTCATAATGGTCTCAATCTACCACAATGATTTTGTTCATCACCTGTTGACAAAAATGACATTTTATAAAGGTGCATCCGAAAGAATTGTTGAACCATAAGATGAAACAGTTTAGGTTCAATGGTTTAGAGGGTTCATCAGGTTCAAAGGTATGGGTTCAATTTCAGAGGTTCAAAATTGCAAGCTCAATGGGTTCAAGGTTCGCTGGCTCAAAAGTTCAAAGTGCCCAAAGTTCGAAGGTTCAATTCCAAAGGTTCAATATTTAAAAGTTCAATATTTCCAAAGTCATGATACCCTCAATTCATTTTGTGAGAAAAGATATTGATTCTTCTCGGTTACTATCCACATTCATTGCGTATTTTAAGTTCAAACTTTAAACTTAATTGTATGCCTAACTGAATCATTATTCCATGGGAAGAGGATTATGTGAAACCAGTGTATTTGTATTTGTTTAAAGGGCTCACAACATGAAATGTATGAACAAGATGACTAAAGATTTGTAACTATGGGATTGATTCAATACTAGACTTGAACATAGTCAAAGAAGCATTCGATGGCTCCTTTCCACCTGCACAAACTCGACTACCACCATGAGGGTCATCTTTGAAATATTTTAATACTCATCGAGAGATCAGAACATTTAAGAATCTTAGAACCAATTGTGATTTAGTTCAGGAGTTAAATAAATTACTGACCCACCGATATCATACATTATTGGGTGGCTTGTATGGTTGCTAAGTTTCAAATTGTCCCAATAGCCCGATTAGCCAATAACATGACCACATTTGAAGGCTTCCAAAGCTCCAAATTTGCCAATGATATGGATAATCGCATATGGATAGTACTCTTCATGAAGGTTGAAGAAGGATTTATAAATGTTCTCGTAGATGCAAGGGATGTGTAATTCTCTGCATATTCGGTTCTCTAGCAAGTTAAGGAATGAAAAGAGCAATATAGTGAGATTAAATAATAATGATTGAGACTACTCTTTTGGAAGAGCATGTCAGAGGTGACATGGTTGTAGTCAGACGCTTATAAGAAGATTGGATATTCATCCCACTTATAGCTAGGACCGAATTTCTAAAGACTTTACAGAGGTGAATGATAGAATCAAACTGATGTGCAATGATTGAAGTCAGTACATATAAAGACATGCCCGTGGATCATTTGAAAATCAAATGGAACTAAAATAAGGGATAGTAAGGGACTACCAATGTTTGAAGTGCAACTGTTCCCAAGTTATTGTGCCCTATTTGCAATACATAAATGTATTTGGCCAAATGTGTCCACATGTCAAGCACATATGAGTGCTATTTATAAGTTTTTAATTAAAACACCATATGAGAAAGCCGAAAACATTAAAATAATGTTTGGTTGTATTAACTAAATATTACATGGGCATTCATAAAAGTTTTAAAAAGTTTTAATGAGACTTTGAGAAAGCTCTTAAAATTGATATTTGATTTTCAACAATCAGTTATTTAAAAACTGAAAGGTTACAAAGAGAAAAGAGGTTTTCTTTTTCCAGAATTATCTATTGAAAGAGAAGACTTTCAAAAGAAGGGGGTTCTTCTTTTCCAAGAGGTCTATGTGCTTCATGAGGGAAACACATTTTTTTAATTTTAGTGTTATAATAGAGAAAAGAGGAGACGTATATTTTATTTTCAAACATTATTTTGGTGCAGGGGCAATATGATGTGTGAGTCATTTGCTGCATGTACAAGGGAAAGAAAAATACATATTAGATCTTTGAGTTTGAATGTATTTTTCTGATGGAATTTAATCTGTGAATTATTTTAGTCATTTTAAAATGTTGTCCCGTTCCATTTTATCAAGTGTATGTGTTTTCTATAAAATCTATGATTTTTATTCATTCACATGTGTAAAATGAAATCTTAATCTCCCTCTTGTCCCTCTGTAGTGGGAAGATTGAGTAAATGGTCTGTGTGCCATTCATTTATTTAGTTATTAAATTTGAAATCACATTCATTCCATGTTGATGGGTGAATGTCATTGTGCCTTCTTTGCCTTCTGGTTAAAAGCATAATCAACATTTCTTTCATCGCAAATTCAACGAAGGGAGTTGTACCTTCACATCAAAATTTAGAGAGCATTTGCACATAACCATTGCAAGTGACTCAACTATTAGTTTCGGGTTTGTTTTCCAACTTTGGGCATTTAGGAGTCATTTCTGAAGGTATTTTCAGGAGGACAAATTTGTTTTCTAATAGATTTTTGGTGAATCTGCCGAGGATCTGGAAATGAAAGATCAATTCTTCCTTTCCTCAGTTTTGTTTAATATCTATGTGTATGCAAGATTGGAGACTTTTTTAAATCATCATGCAAAATCAAAAGGTTGTAAGAAAGGGGAAAAGACCAAATCCCACGATCCTGGAAATTGTTGAGATGGATGATAAAGTGTTGCATGACTTTTGGGATTGTTGCAAAGAGAGAATTTCCCGTGTTGTAAAAACCAAGCTGAGTATAGAGGATGACCACACATCTGCACTTTTATGGCCAATTCTTTAAACTAGATTTCATAAACTGAAAGAGGTGAAAGAAAGAACATGTGCACTCCAAACTCATGAGAAAAGAATAATTCATCTTAAAGAAGAATTTAAGGTTGATTATGATGAGGCTCTAGTCGTCCCATTTTCATCTCTCACTTGCAATTACCTCATCATGAATGGGAAATAAGTTCAACAAGAAACAATTTAGCCTCATAAAGATCAGACATCAGTAAGAAAGAAAGACCAAGACAATATTGGAGAACCTCTAAGCTTGGATGACAAAGGTTTGTTGAGGTCTTTCTCTTACCTGTTAATGGGAAATTTCAGTTTTGAAAGTGTAGAAAATCAACTTGTTCCAAAAAAGTGTAAAGGATGAAGATTTTCAAATTTACATACAACTAGAGTATGAAACTTTTGATTTTACACAAGAAGTTGATAAAAATGATTCTTTATGTTTAATATCTTGTAATAAGCCCATTATAGAATCATTTCATTTTAAAGATGAAACAATACTATGTCTTCCTAATGGAGCTTGTGTTGACAATAAGGTGAAACCATGCTTTGGTAAAGATTTTTCAAATCTTGAATATATGATTGAAAAAGAAAATTCAAAGGTAAAGCAAGATGATTAGCCAAGATGATGAAATGTTGCAGCTCCAAGAATTGTTGGCCAATTTGGACAACACTTCTCTTTGCAAGGAGGAGATCATATACCAGTTCTTATCAGCCATTAAATGAGGGGAATCTTCTACAAAGAATTCAGGTAATGATCCACCTCATACCTTGGTTTCAGATAAATAATTTTTAGATTTAATTTCAGCAAAGAATGATGAAGTTGTTTCAACTAAGTTGAACCCCATGTGTGATAAAGTCTCTTTCTATTTCAAGATTAATTTGTGTACTAAAAATACATTAAAGAATAATGATCTTATTAGTGGGGATTATAAAGATGATGCAACCTTTTCTCTAAAAAAATTTGAGTGTTACTTTTTTCAGCTAGAAATAGAAAATTAATTTGGAAAGCACTGTGCAGAGGACTCAAGAAAATTCAGAAGTTTATGATGAAACTTGGTTCTTTGGGCATAAATATTTATTCTCAAAAATTTTGTGTGCTATTAGTTTGGTATTCAACATAAAGGAAGTCGCCAGAGGACATTGGTTTTGGGTTACTTCATTTGAGCACAAGCCATTACTTGAAAAAGACTCATACTTCTCGCTTTTGATGAATGGTTTTGTGTAATTATTTCTTGGCCCTACTTCTTGAGGTGGGATTTTCCCGTCTATACATATCTATGAATAAGTTTTGGGCTTTCCAAGTTTTGTTGTGCTTAGCTCAGCTTTGGTTTTGTCTTGTTGAGTTTTTCCCTACTCCCCTCCACCTATCTGCAAGAATCTCCCTATGCTCATGGCTTTCTTTGACTCTATGAACCAATGGAGTTAGGCACTACTTCCCTCTACTAGAGATATGTTGGATTCTCTATGTCCTTTCATTCCACATCCCCTACAGAGCTAGTTGTTGGTCTGCTTATGGCACCCCCAATTTAAATTTTAAAACCAAGCCCCATCTCATGATCAAAGGTGGAATTTTCATAATGGTCTCAATCTCCCCCAATGATTTTGTTCATCACCTGTTGGCAAAAATGACATTTTATAAAGGTGCATCTGAAAGAATTGTTGAACCATAAGATGAAACAATTTAGGTTTAATGGTTTAGAGGGTTCACAAGGGTTGAACAAGTTCGAAGTTACAAGTTCAATTTTAGAGGTTCAAAATTACAAGCTCAATGAGTTCAAGGTTTGTTGGTTCAAAATTTCAAAGCGCCCAGAGTTCAAAGGTTCAATTCCAAAGGTTCAAGATTTAAAAGTTCAATGTTTCCAAAGTCATGATACCCTCAATTCATTTTGTGAGAAAAGATATTGATTCTTCCCAGTTACTATCCACATTCATTACGTATTTTAAGTTAATACTTTCAACTTAATTGTATGGGTATGTGCAGGATCATGGTATGCCAAAAAGTGGCGATGTGAAAAAAACCTATTTTCACTCATCTAAAAGCGCACAAATGCATATGTTGACTTTTTAGTAGCCCTGAGTGTTAGTACACCTGACCAAGCCAAAAGCCAAAGAAAAAGGCTTAATCGAATATCTGATAATATCGGATATCCAATATTTGTCAGTAAATATAAATTTGTATACCCCAGCCACGTTCAACATTTTCATTGTGAAAACGTGAACTCGGCTAGGGATTTTGGATATCCAGTTTGAAATCCCCTATCCGATTTTTCTTCAATCTAAGGTAGGTCAAATCTTTAAATTTTTATTGTTTTTATTGTTTTTAAATAGAAATTTATAGTTTTTTATATAAAAATTAGGGTTTAAATGAGTTTTTTATTATTTTTAAAAATTCATTGTAATTATCTATTTGTTTTTTAATTGTAATCAGACATGGAATCAGAAAACCCTCCTAATGATCCCTTAAACAATCCAAAACCACCTCCCAACAATCCCCCACTTCCATAATACATACCTGTCACAAACCCTCATCGTTTAGAGGATATAATAGGAGATAATCTAAATAAACTTAGAGGATTTCAAACCACCTATGCCAATATCCCCACATTGCGCCCCATGTTTATGACATTGAACTCAATTATTGAAAAATGGAGAAACTTACAAAGCAACATAGTGTTGCACTTCTTTGGTGCGATTCCATGCATGCTCAGTCTGACGATGGGTTGGACTATGATCAAGTCATGAACCTAAACATAACAAAACATGACATAGCTAATCTTTTTGTGGATCCTAAAACCGGTCTAAAAGTGGACCATAAAAAAACTAAGTTGTCAATTAAATGGTGCACAAATAGTGCAATACATGACAACTTTTGGGACCGCTGGTGGATGGTTTTTGATAGACCACCTCACAACAATTTGGATGTCCCATTTTATTTTATTAAAAAATTGTATGCTGAATTTGTGCTCGGTCACAAGGTCAATTATTGGAGTATGAGACCGAACTAGGGTGTAGGTTTAGGCACTCCTCAGGATAGGCCATGGACACAATGGATGAAATCTCCCACATATGTCCCCCCTCCCAAGATTTCACCACCTCCCATAGTGCAACATCCTGACATTATTGCTGAGGCCGGCTCACAGACTATTCAAGCCATTCACACCTTGAGTGATATGCTGGTTATGCAGAGAACGTCATCGTTGCCTCCTCATGCTAATGCTTCTGGCCCTTCCACATCCTCCACGAGCTCACATGTTTGTGTGCCCCACACTTTCATTATGTGCAAGAATCTGTGCTTAGGTCCCCTGAATGATAGTGATGCATATAATTATGTCTTCAAGGTGAACGATTCTACACAACACACTACAAACATTGAAGCACCTCATGAAGATGTACATCAGGGGCATACAATGCCATGGACTCCTATTGTTACGGTAAGGGTAAACAGTTCACTTTTTACATTATATTTAAATTTTATCATTCGTATTTTTAGTAGAATTTTCTTATAATAATTTTCCACTTATTTGTTTTATGTGTTACATTTATGTTCAGTTGATAACAAAGGAGGAGATGGCACAGGTGGAGGGTTCCATGCTTTCGACCATATCATTTGGCCTTGACAGTTCCATGGTACATATGTTTTAATGTACTCTTTGGTTTCCTTAAATTATTAGAATAGTATATGTACATTGTTTTCTAATTTTTATGATCATCTTATTACATATTAATGCAAGTGTCACCAGTTGCCACCAAGGGGCAATGTGAGGGGGTGCAACTGTCCGAAATTGACAAGGGAAAGGTAATTAAGTAATTTAGTTTGTTTATGCATACATGTATACTTGTTAGTTGTGCGTACTCATTTTTAATTTACATGGTTTATTTGATAGAGAATGGCATCTGATGATGTCGTGAGACCCTATCGTCATGATAGAGTCACATGCATATCCATTCGTAGTGATAGCCCTACGGTATGTATACTTCTAAAGTTATTTTTGTGTATTTTACTATCAAGTATATATAATATGATCAAGTTATGATAGTATGAAGTATCTATTTGAATTTTGTACGTCACTCCTAGTTTGAGGGAGGTAGAACGCCAAGGGTTTGTATCGCTGATGACTCAGCCAACATTTCCTGAAGAAAGTTCAACTCAGGTAAGTTTTAATGTTAATTTAGTTATTTTTTAAACATATATTTGCTATTGGAAGTATTTAACATTAAATAGTATAACTTGTAGATCAATCTCATGTTTGGAAACATATACAAGTCAAAGTCGACATTGGTGGCATTGTTCCTATGCTACCAAGGACATATATTATGTCTCATGTCCATAGGAGGAGACAGAGAGGCAAGGTATATGAGAGTTCAATTTTAGTTTAAATTTTAATTATTATTGTTGACTATGATTCTGAATTTTAATCTAACTTGGGGTTTCACTTTTGTGTTTGAATGCAGGATCCATCAGAGCCAAAGAGTACTTCAAAGAGGCTACATTTTGATGATCCACCAGTAGAATAGGATGTCCTAGAAACCTTTGTAGTTGAACTTCTTATTTTGAGATGTCATATGACACATTTTGAGATGGCATATGCAACATTGTATCTAGATATGTTGACATGTAAATATGTACAGAATTATTGTTCATTTTGATATATATGAAACTTGATATTCAATCCAATTTTTTAATTGTGTGTTCATTTATTCATTGTTAGTATGTAAATATGCTTGTGTGTATGTACTCATGTGTATGATTTATGCCTTAAGTATATTCATATATATTCAAGTACATTCTTCATAACCTAAATTCATGTGTATGGGCTACGTGCATGACTTAAGTGAATTCATGTGGTATTCTTTATAAAATATGTGCTACATGTATGCTTCATGACATAATAAAATTTATGTGTAAGCTTTATGTGCTACGTGTGTTCACACATGTAATTCATCATTTAAGTGAATTCAAAATTTATGTGCTACATTGTATTCATGTGTATCTGATGCTCTCAACCAAGAAAATCTGATGTAGAGCCCTCTACTATCCCCTTATAGAACTCAACTCAACTTGAGGATTCTACAAGCATCTTGGAATCTTCTCAAGGAGTTAGTCTTAACTCAAGGGTCAAATAGAGTGCTACCTAGTGCACCTAGTGCCTCCACCATACCAAAAACCCAACTAGACCTCTCACCTTGATCCCAACACCATAGATCATCTTATCATGGTCTATTTACCATGTTCCAACTTCCCATTCACTCCAATCACCTCAACTTCAACCATTTCTCTTATGCAGCCTTTCTAGGCCTGTCTAGTAGCCCTCCAAAAATTGAAGTCAACAAATTAGTGTTGGACTCTCCAAACAACCTAACAAGGTATTTAAATTTTATAATACCCTTTTTAGAGTTACTAAATTCATCTCAATCTCAGTCCTTCATCATTTGACTAGTGAAGACTTTCTCCACCCTCGAGCTCTCCATCTAGGCCTAATTAGCCCTTGCTCAAAGAAGAAACTCCTATCCCCGCTTATCTCCAGGACTCTAAGACTTGAAATAGTATTCCTAGACCTTCCAAAACATAAGATTTTCAAACTCTTAAAGTCCCACCATTCATCAAGATCCCAAATCAATAAACCTTTGTTTCTAGGGTCAATAGCCTAGGGTTTTAGGGAAACTACCCTTACCTGCAACTCTCAAGCCCTATAAAGGTCCTAAACCCTTCTAATACATCTCTATAGACATCTTCAATCATCATATGCCCTCTCCCTTCATCGAGTATTCCACAACCAATACTGGTGCTTTCAAATGCACCCTTTCATTGTATGTTTACCAGGCCTATCTCTGCCTCTTCTCCCCTTCTTCCAATTTATCTACATTCAACAACTAATATACAAGGAAATATACATGTTTAGACCTCTCCCACCAAGTTACAGTCACCACAGGGGTGGGAGGGTCACTACATAAGGTTGGCTACAAACTTAGATGCTGACTATGCCTACAATGCCAGTCCTGTCCTTGACATCAGTCAATTCTAATATCTTAATGATATTCCAAACAATGAAATAGTTACATAAAATTGTAAACAAAAATAAGAAACTATTCCTATATCACAACCAAGCCAAGATCACATTAGATTTATTCTAATCAATTCACTGTTGCCTGGACTATTCCACGGGACAGAGAACTATAGAAATGAAGATAACTTTATTTTCATTGATTGATTCGATTACAAACTTCAACTATTACTGTTCCCTAGCATTTAATCACCCAACCAAAGGTAATGGTGCAGTCCATTCGGTGTCAGGATGAACTATTTGGAAGAAATCCAGTGGTGCAACTTTCAACTGACCCTCACTGCAAGTTTTGGCATCAAGTGAGACTGGAGTGCCAAACTCAAACAAATTTGAATCTCCTAGAACAGAGAGATGTTATTGTAGGCCTCAAAAACATGGTCATGTAGCATCTCATAGATTGTCGATACCTCTCATGGGGTTTGAGATACGAGCCTTAAAATTTTTCTACCCAATTGTGCTTAGTGCACCTTGGGGACACTTTGGTCTGGCATGGTCTAGAACATTCTAGTGACTCAATGGTCGAAATGGGGATGTCCCTAGCATTTACTCACCCAACCGGAGCTAATGGCGTAGTCCATTTGGTGTCGGGATGAATGGTTTGGAAGAAATCGAGTAGTGCAACTTTCAACTGACCCTTACTACAAGTTTTCGCATCAAGCAAGATTGGAGTGCCAAACTCAAAAAAAATGAATCTCCCAAAATGGAAAGAGGTTATTGTAGGCATAAAAAATGTGGTCCTATAGCATCTCACACATCGCTGAAACCTCTCATGGGGTCTGAGATACGAGCCTCAAAAGTTTGCTGCCCAATCGTGCTTAGTGCACCTTAGGGATGCTTTGGTGCAGCATAGTCCGGAACGTTCTAGTGATTCAGTGGTCGAAATGAGGTTGTCCCTAGTGTTTACCTGCCTAACTGGAGCTAATGGCATAGTCCATTCGGTGCCGAGATGAATGGTTTGGAAGAAACCCATTGGTGCAACTTTCAACTGACCCTCACTGCAAATTTTGGCATCAAGCGAGACTGGAGTGTTAAATTCTAAAAAATTCAAATCTCCCAGAATGGAAAGAGATTATTGTAGGCCTCAGAAACATGGTCTTGTATCATCTCATGGATTTCTAATACCTCTCATGAGGTTCGAGATATGAGCCTCAAAATTTCACTGCCCAATTGTGCTTAGTGCACCTTGGGGACACTTTGGTCTGGCATGGTCTGGAACATTCTAGTGACTCAGTAGTTGAAACATGGTTGTCCCTAGCATTTACTCGCCCAACCAAAGCTAATGAAACATTCCATTTAGTGCCGGGATGAACGGTTTGGAAGAAACCCATTGGTGCAACTTTCAACTGACCCTCACTGCAAGTTTTGGCATCAAGCGAGACTGGCGTGCCAAATTTAAAAAAATTTGAATCTCCTAGAATGGAGAGAGGTTATTGTAGGCCTCAAAAACATGATCTTATAGCATCTCACGAAGGGTCGATACCTCTCATGGCGTCTGAGATACAAGCCTCGAAAGTTCTATGCCCAATCGTGCTTAGTGCACCTTGGGGACACTTTGGTCCGGCATGGTTTGGAATGTTCAGTGACTTAGTGGTCGAAACGGGGTTGTCCCTAGCTTTTAACCGCCAAACTTGAGCTAATGGCACAGTCCATTCGGTGCCGAGACAAATGGTTTGGAAGAAATCCAGTGGTGCAACTTTCAACTGACCCTCACTACAAGTTTTGGCATCAAGCGAGACTCGAGTGCAAAATTCAAACAAATTTGAATCTCCCAGAATGGAGAGAGGTTATTGTAGGCCTTAGAAACATGGTCTTGCATTACCTCACGGATCACCAATACCTCTCACGGGGTTTGAGATACGAGCCTCGAAAGTTCATTGCCCAATTATGCTTAGTGCACCTTGGGGACACTTTGGTCTGGCATAGTCTAGAATGTTCTAGTGACTCAGTGGTCAAAACAGGGTTATCCCTAGCATTTACCTGCCCAACTAGAGCTAATGGCACAATCCATTTGGTGCCGGGATGAACGGTTTGGAAGAAACCCATTGGTGCAACTTTCAACTGACCCTTGCTGCAAGTTTTGGCATCAAGCGAGACTGGAGTGTCAAATTATAAAAAATTCAAATCTCCTAGAAGGGAAAGAGGTTATTGTAGGCCTTAGAAACGTAGTCTTGCAGCATCTCATAGATCGTTGATACCTCTCACAGGGTCTGAGATACGAGCCTCAAAATTTCACTGCCCAATTGTGCTTAGTGCACCTTGGGGACACTTGGGTCCGACATGGTCCGGAATGTTCTAGTGACTCAGTGGTCAAAACAAGGTTGTCCCTAGCATTTACTAGCCCAAATGGAGCTAATGCAAAAATCTATTTGATGTCGGGATGAACGGTTTAGAAGAAACCTATTGGTGTAACTTTCAACTGACCCTCACTGCAAGTTTTGGCATCAAGCGAGACTGGAGTGCCAAATTCTAAAAAATTCAAATCTCCCAGAATGGAAAGAGGTTATTGTAGGCCTCAGAAATGCAGTCCTGTAGCATCTCACAGATCGTCGATATCTCTCATGAGGTCTGAGATACGAGCCTCAAAATTTTACTGCCCAATCGTGCTTAGTGCACCTTGGGGACACTTTGGTCCGACATTGTCCAAAACGTTCTAATGACTCAGTGGTCGAAACAGGGTTGTCCCTAGTATTTACCTACCCAACCGGAGCTAATGGCATAGTCCATTCAGTGTCGGGATGAATGGTTTGGAAGAAACCCATTGGTGCAACTTTCAACTGACCCTCACTGCAAGTTTTGGCATCAAGTGAGACTGGAGTGCCAAATTCAAACAAATTCAAATCTCCCATAATAGAGAGAGGTTATTGTAAGCCTCAGAAATGTGGTCCTGTAGCATCTCATAGATTGTTGATACCTCTCACGGGGTTCGAAATATGAGCCTCAAAAGTTTGCTGCCCAATTGTGCTTAGTGCACTTTGGGGACACTTTGGTTAGGCATGGTCTGGAACATTCTAGTGACTCAGTGGTCAGAATGGGGTTGTCCCTAGTGTTCACCCGCCCAACTGGAGCTAATGGCATAGTCCATTCGGTGCCAGGATGCAATCCTTGAACACTATCCCTTCACCCCAGGGAATCGTCATTTTACTTTAGACACATTTGACCAATTTTGACTCAATGACTAACTATTACATCATTTGACGATACAAATGTACATGGAATTAAGACAATACAAATGTAAGGATACAAAATTAAGATGATACAAATTATATAAGGATACAACATTCATAGTAAGGAAACACATTTTTTGCACTTTACATGACATTAAGACGATACAAATGTGGGCTCTTAATATTTGCAAATCAACCCCATGGGCTCTTTTATATTTCTAATTTTGCATCAAATTTTTTATATACAAAATTTGGCATCTTAATATGCACATTACATTTGATTGTTGTTTTTATATACAAAATTTGGCATCTAACTATGCACATTACGTTTGATTGTTTATTTTTATATGCAAAATTTGACATCTAAATATGCAAATTACACAACTATATATAAAAAATAAGTGTCATTTTTGCTCCAATCCCTACTTTTGAAAGGCAGAAAAAAAGTTAATAGAGAATATAAGAAGTTTATATAGGTTGAGAAAAAGATTATGAACATGTATAAGTAACTAAATGAAACAAAGAACATGACTAGACAATGCATAGTGAAGTTTACCATCATAAAAGATGGGCTAATCAAATGCACACCTTGATCTTCTATATCTATCATATATGTATCTAACTGCATTTACAATCCACATTCAAAACCAAGTTTATTGGCTCAAACAAATAAAGCAAAAAACTACAATTAATTTATTGAACGTCGACTAGGATTAAATATGAATAGGTGTGTAATGGGATATGTATGATGAAAATAGATAGATAGGGTGTGAAATATTTATGATGGAAAATGTTGTGGACATACAAACTAAATAAAATAGAAATACCTATCTCGAAAGAAGGCTGATGCAGACATCACTATTTTCTGATGTCTGTGTTCAGTTTCGGGAGATTTTGCAACCTGCTCCGGACTGGAAATGCCGAGACAGAGGAAACCTAGAAAACTTTTGTCTTTATGAGCTGAAGTTGACTTTGCCCCAGACAGTGGGGCACAATCTTACCCCGGGGCATAATCTTACCCCTCACTGAAGGTCAACCTTGACCCAAAACAACTTTGACAAAAATTCTATTTGCGGATCTCGGAAGTTCACCGAAAAAGATATCCAGATCTGCACTGCAATTCGTTGTCCTGTATCTATACCTGCAAGAAAAATGGTTTTGTTTTTTGGATGAGGGGTTTTCCTTAGTTAAACCCTAGTTTGGAATCAACCTTCATAATGGAATTGAAATAGAGAATGCTAGCAAGTAGTAGAAGTAGATCTAACAATGAAGCTATGATATTCAATAGATATGCAATTGTACTTCAAATGTAAACAAGTATGTTGATATGAAAGCTTGAGCATAACATTAACAAATATAAATCAAAACCTCCATGGTTGTATGCTTGGAATCCACCTTGAGGGAAGAATGAATAGATCTTGAAGAGGAAAAAAGGATTTTGAAGGAAGATCACACGACCATGATGGCTAGATCTAGGGTTTGAATGATGAATCTTGAATGCTTGAACCAAATCACTTCAAAGGTTTGAATACTTGAATCCTTGATCTTCAATGGAGAACTTGAATGCTTGAATGGATGATGGCTTGAATGTTTCCTTGATTGAGAATGGTTGCTTGATCTTGCTTGATGAAATGCTTTCTTGAGAGACTATGAGATGGAATTGCTTGGTGATTGATGGATGCTCATGAATAATTGATGATGAAAATGAGAGAGGAAGGCTTTTTTTATAGTGATCTAGGGCACAAAATTCTAAAGAGGTGGACATTGGAGAATTAAATCCCAATTAACCTTAACCCCTAGAAATGGACCTAGATTAAATGCAATTTAAGAGTTTACCATTCCGAAATATGAAACAGCTGACCCGAAAGTGGGAAAATAAAAATTTTCGGAGCCCGATATCCTAAAACCTCCAGAACTTGAAAATTTGACCCAGGGTTAGGTTCGAGGTCGACTCTAACCTAGGTTAGGGTCGAGGTCAACTCTACCCTAGGTCAAGTTCGAGGTTGACCTTGACCTAGGAGGTCAAATTTGACCCTGAGGTCTTAGATCTTAAGTTCTCAGGACCAGGTGCTAGGAAAAAGTTGGAAATGGGTGGAGAGAGAAGCAGAATAGGGGGAAAAAGCCAGATCCATGCAAAGACCTAATCAAGGTGCTTGACATGATGCCAAACCACTTACTTGGAGGGCTAAACATTCATAACATGGAAGTGCTTCCATTTTAAGATGATACATTAAGCCCCCACTTTAGCAAGAGTATGGACTCAATGCAAACTCTTGGTAAAGGAGAAGAAAGAAGAGAGCCAAGTGGATTCATAATGAGATAAAATAACACTTATCCTAAGGACACAAGCCCCCAGGTTAAAAGATTCTAATTCAACACACACACACAAGGGTGTGAAAATATAAAAAGAGGGGTTAATACTAAACAAACTGATGCAGGAGCCTCCTGGGATGCTTGCAAATCCTGTATCAACCAAACATATGTTTATTTTGAAAGGCAAATTAGTAGTTTTGACCTTAGTTGGTGAAGTGTTTTCTCGGTCTTGGAGTATGGCTTCTCAGTTATAGTGTTTACCGGGGTGCTCGGTAACTGAAGGCGTCAGTTTTCTTGGCGCTCGGTGATAACTGCATTGCTCGGTGATGCTTGGTGTGGTCAGTTCACTGGTGCTCGGTTATTTCTCTGTTGCTTGGTAGTTTGGCTTACCGACGGGTGTTCTTGAAGATTTTCTTGGCTGACTTGGTGCATTTATTATTGGTAGCTGATGTGTCATTCTCCTATGTGGATCTGGAGGCCGACATGTTGGATTTATGTATTGTAAGGCTATTTGAGAGCCGACTTGTATTGCATTTAATATTTGTTAGGAGGAGTTAATAGTTTTATCCATTTGACTTGTGGTTGATGATTAGTATTTAAAGGGTGTTGGGGTAGTTGTTTAGGATAGAAAGCCTGGGAAGATATAGAAGTGAAGTTGTGGAAAAGATCTTGTGAGATCTTGCAGATCAGATTACGATATGATAGTTTGTAATAGAAGAGCTAGTGGTTGAGGCTTGGAGATAAGGAGATTGCTTGGTGTCTTGTGAGAACAAGTTCATATCTGCCTTAGGGTTTCCATTAGTTGCTAATTGTTTCAGGACTAGACTAGCTAGAATCAGACCAGATCTTGTTGATCTCTCAAAAATTTTTATTTGTTTGTATTTGGCCGTAATTGGGAAGGCCTTACAGCCTGACACATTGCATGTAATAAGTGAATTTATGAATAAAAATTTATGTTCTCTTCTAGATCTAGTGTTGTTGTTCTGTAATTCCACTGTGTTGTGATTTGGCTGCAAGTTTGGACAGTCCTTAATTGGATCCTCCACACTTGACTGCATCGAGTGGTATCAGAGTGAGTTGATCTTGAATGTGTGGATAGATCACCGAAGGAGAGGCATTTTGCACCAGGATCTTGGATTGAAGATGCCTCCAATGAGATCTTGTGAGATCTCTGAGGAAGAACCTACTGGAGAATTCAGTCTTGATGATTTTAGAGCTTTGCAGAAACAAGTGCAAGATCTACAAGAGGAATTGAGAAAGAAGACTACATCAAAAGAAGATAGTGATGATGAATATGAGGAAGAAAATCATTTTGAAGAATCTATAGAAAAAGCTAGGGATCTAGAAGAAAATAGAATCCTGAAGGCTATGTCTAAAATTGGGAAAAGACCTAAGATTGAAGTTTCTACATTTGTTGGAAGCCTTAGGCTAGAAGAATTGATTGATTGGATTAATGAGATAGATGAATACTTTGAGTATGAAGAAATAGAAGATCCTGATGGAGTTAGATTTGCAAAGACTAAACTAAAGGGCCATGCAAATATTTGGTGGAGGGAAGTTTAGTTGGAAAGAAGTAGGAGAGTAAAAGAGAAGATCACTAGATGGAGCTGAATGGTTGACAAGTTGAAGAAGCAATTCATTCCGGTGGATTATGAATTAGACATGTTTAAGAAGATGCAAGCCTTGAAGCAGACCAACAAATCAATGTAGGAGTATACTGAGGAGTTTTACAGAATCCTGATTAGGACTGGTCATTATGAAGTTGATAAAGAGAAGGTTGCTAGGTATGTCTATGGTTTGAGACCTAGTATTCAAGAAGAGTTTCTTACTGTTCAGATGACAACAGTAGGAGATGCTTATCAGATGGCATTGAAGATTGAAGAGAAGTTGAATAAGAAGTTTGAAGGAAGGCAAAATAATAGGAACTGAGGTGGTAAGACTCGTGAAACAATTGCTGAAATTAATGTGGTAGAGAATCCTAAGAAGATTGATGTAGGATTTGGCAGTGGTCAAATCACTAATAATTTCAATACTGGACAAAGAGGAAGGTGGAAAAATAAGTTCATTGGTACTTGTTATCAATGTGGTGAAGCGGGTCATAGAAGTTTTTAATGTCCTAAGAAAAGAGTTGCACTAACTACCGAGGAAGACATTGAGAATGTTGCCAAAAAAGGTGAATTTCTTATCACTAGGAGGTTGGCTACATGTGTCTAGGAACCATTGCAAAGAAGAAATTTGTTTAGAACTAGATGTAAGTGCAAGAATAAGGTATGTAATGTTATAGTTGATGGTGGCAGTTTTGAGAACTTTGTTTCAGAAGAGATGGTTAGTAAGTTGAATTTTGAAAGAAGGAAACATCCTAATCCTTATCCGATTAGTTGGATACAAGATGTGTCTAAGGTTAGGATTGAAGAACATTGCTTGGTTAATTTTCAGATTGGATCTTATCATGATGAAATATTGTGTGATGTATTGCCTATGGATGCTTGTCATCTATTTCTTGGGAGGCCTTGGCAGTTTGACATAAATGTTTTGTTTGATGGTCGTGCAAACACCTATGTGGTTAGGCATGAAGGATCTAGGCATAAGTTGTTACCTTTACAGGAGATAGGAGCTAAGGGATGTGGAGTTATCAAGTGTTGTCCTTATGACAAACATTAGGAGTAGAGGGTTGATGAATCTATCCCTGTGGATAAAAGGGAGCTGAGTTTGAAAGAGAAGGATAATGATATATCTGAAGAGTTTTTTGAGATTAAGAGGCAGATGGTATTTCTAACATAAATAATATAGCAAATAATGACATTGATGACACAGAGAGATGTGGATGATGCTGCATTGATTGAGGAGCTTGGAGAGGATGGGGTTTACTGAGGTACTGATGTGATCAGCAGTGGAAGAGATGGTAAGAGTTGGTTGTTATCAATTGCAGACATGAAATCTAAGAGAAGTGGGAAGTAGGAAAACTTTCTGCAAGAGACAATGGATGACGTGAAGATAACTTGGAATGAAGGACAAGAGGAGATATGGGTTAAGAACAGATATGGCATACCTATTTTGATTCCCTTAAGATGTTCCTGATTTCCTTATGAGAAAATCTTCTTTACCTAGGGTGTCTGATGCAGGAGCATCCTATGATTCTTGGCAATCCTGTATCAACCAATAATATGTTTGTTTTGAAAGGCAGATTAGTAGTTTTGACCTTAGTTGGTGAAGTGTTTTCTCGGTCTTGGAGTATGGTTTCTTGGTTACAATGTTTATCGGGGTGCTCGGTCTCTAAAGAATGCTCGATAACTGAAGGCGTCAGTTTTCCTGGCTCTCGATGATAACTATGTTTCTCGGTGATGCTTGGCATGGTCGGTTCACTGGTGCTTAGTTATTTCTCTGCTGCTTAGTAGTTTGGCTTACCGACGGGTGTTCTTGAAGATTTTCTTGGTTGACTTGGTGGATTTATTATTGGTAGTTGATGTCACATTCTCCTATGTGGATATGGAAGCTGACATGTTGGATTTATTTATTGTAAGGCTACTTGAGAGCCGACTTGTATTGCATTTAATATTTGTTAGGAGGAGTTAATAGTTTTATCCAGCCGACTTATGGCTGATGATTAGTATTTAAAGGGTGTTGGGGTAGTTGTTAGGACAAAAAGCCTAGGAAGATATAGAAGTGAAGTTGTGGAAAATATCCTGCGAGATCTTGCAGATCAGATTGTAATCTGATAGTTTGTAATAGAAGAGCTAGTGGTTGAGGCTTGGAGACAAGGAGATTTCTTGGTGGCTTGTGAGCACAAGTTCAGATCTGCCTTAGGGTTTCCATCAGTTGTTGATTGTTTTAGGATTGGACTAGCTGGAATCAGACTAGATCTTGTTGATCTCTCAGAATTTATTGTTTGTTTGTATTTGGCTGTAACCGAGAAGGCCTTACAGCCCGATACATTGCATGTAATAAGTGAATTTATGAATAAAGATTTATGTTCTCTTCTAGTTTTAGTGTTGTTATTATGTAATTTCATTGTGTTGTGGTTTGGCTGCAAGTTTGGACAATCCTTAATTGGATCCTCCACACTTGACTACATCACAAACCCAAATCAACTAGTAGAGGAAACCTTGCTAAGAAATATTTCCTATACTAAAATCATATTTGGAAAGCTATCATAAAAGCATAAATGATTACATAAGAAAGACAAGAGAAACACTATAAATAACATAGCTTCATGATCCAGTCCTACTAGCATGAAAGCGAAAATAGAGAAAAGAGAAAGTGATTACTGTTGCCCAAAAATTCCCTATCATTCTTTTTTGGCCACGGTTCCTATTTTCCAAAAGTAATGCTCAAGTGTCGAAAGATCTTTGTGTTTTCTGCCTTTTATGTCAAGAGTCCAGTGTGTTTTATGCTCAAAGTGTCAAAAACCCAGTGTGTTTTGGACCTCTTCTCTGCAGGCTCAGGATGTTTTCGACCTCTCCGCTCTGAAAATTCAGTGTGTTTTCAACCCTGGCTCGAAAACCCTCTGTGTTTTCAACACACCTGCATTTTTTTCCTAAGTGCGCAACTCCGATCTTGTGGGCTCGGTGGCTGGCTTTCCTCAAAAATCTTATGGTTGTTGCATGATCGCATGGCCTCTTCTGAGCCCATGCACCCATGCGACTAACCGCCTGTGGTTTTGGTGGTGATGGTTTGCGGTCCAGCAGAGAAAGAATCATGCGGTCAGTTGCATGATCGCATGCGGCCCCTTGGCCACATGTGACCATGCGACAGGTGGTCTGCAGTTGTTCGGTGGTTAGCATCATGCGGTTTGTCGCATGATCGCATGGGCTCTCCCAAGCCCATGCGACCATGTGACAAACCGTTAGCATTTTCTGTAGTGGTGGTTCGTGGTTGCGCAGTTGGAGGTGGGGCCCGAGGTTTCTAAGCATTGGTGCAAGTGCGAGGAGATCTGATGGTGGTCGTATGATCTCATGGGATCTTTCGATCCCATGCGATCATGTGACAACCGTTAGATAAGATCTTGCGGTTGCGGTGGGTCCTATGCCTGGGGTGCCGAGGTGTTTGCTTGTGTGGTAGTTAGACCGAATGAGGGCATGCCACGTGGTAGTTTTGGGCTTGAGGTTAGCAGGCTTTGCGCGGTTGCACAGTTGGAGGTGGGCCCGATTTCTATGATTTGGTTGGGTAATCTCGCAATGAAAAGGGGAATATTCCTTCTATCTGGTGATTGTGAGATTTCCTTTAGTTGGGTAATCTCCTGACGAAGGGGAATATGCCAAAGGCTTTGCACGAATCGGTGACTGCCGTCGGATGAAGCAGAGATCAACGGTCTTCGTGTGGTCGTTGGATGTGGCCCAGGGTTAAGAAAGAAACAGGCAACTTGGTGACAGGAGGAAATGTGAACCTGAGGTAAACCCAGGGTTAGGATTGCATGAATATCTAAAGCTTGTCGCATGATCTCATGCGGCCTCTTAGCCACATGCGATCATGCAACAACCCCCTGGCGGTCAACAAGGCTTTGGTGGGCTTGCGGTTTGCTGACATGTCCAGTCTGCAGTGGGTGGCTTACGTGGCTAAGGCTCGGCAGGTGGGGGATTTTGCAAGGGCCCCAGGTGTCATTTCGTGGCAAGGCGGTGGAAATTTTCAAAAGGACTTGTCGCATGATCGCATGCGACCATTGCTATGGCATGCGGCTGGTTTCAAAGAAGGTTGTCGCATGATCGCATGAGGCTCTTTTAGCTCATGTGATCATGCGACCAGTGATATTTTTAAGCCATGCAACCATTTTTCACGGGTTTTTCTTCCAAGGTGAGCATTTGCAAAGTGCGGGTAGCTGAGAATTGATGACTTTGGAGGCGGTTGCAATTGGGAGAATTGGCAAAGGATTTTTAGTCAACCATTTTTGGGTCCTTTCGAATATCTGATCAGATTTGAGCATTCATGGCAAGGCCAATTTGCTGAGAGGTAGATGAGTTGAGGCTTTTGTGTCTGTAGATTGATCAAGTACAAGCACAGGCACGCAAAGAAAAGGATATCTGATCTATTGTGATATTTGCAGAAACACATTTATGATCAGATTTTGACTGGTTTAGGGTTGATTATTTTATGCATATTTGTATGACCCCGGTTAACGTTTTGACTCCTGCCTGCATGCAGAGTTTGTATATAACTTTTTTTGGAGCCTGTAGTGCGGAGAATTCGCATTTTGTAAAAAAGAAAGTCTTTTCTTGGAGAACCATCTGTAGCATTTTTCCTACTCTCTGGTTTTCCACAAATTGTAAGTTTTCATTGATGAATTCAAATATTGCAAAGTATTTTGTGGAATTTCTCCTGCCCCTATGCTTCCTTGTCTGAGTTTGTCTCTTATTGGATTGAAGTTTATGAATGCTTTCAGTGATGCTTAGGGTTCCTGATCCCCTTTACTTTCAGCTTATTTGTGCACTACTGTGATTGATCTGATTGGATTGAGTTTGTGGGTATAGTTCAGCCCCTGTCATTTTGTCTCATTCTTGTGCCCTTTTACTGAGGAGAATGTCTACCTGCAGCTCATAATTTGTGTCTAGTTTTAGGCCCTCTTATGAAATACTTATGCAAGCCTATTCAGTAAACTGTGATCTCCCATAACTAAGCCTCTCATTGGTTTCATTGCTCTATACTAAGATCCAAACCCTAGTTTCAGTGCATCACCTAGTAGGATAGATTTGCTTCCTGTCATTTCCCTTTCATGCTTTCCTTCTATCCCTTTTCCCCTCAAGTTTACTTTCCTGTTAAGAGAAAATCAGGGTGATTATCCAAGAGGAACCAGCCTAGAATCTGGAGGTCTCATCTCGATTAGCAAAGGTCCCACAACGATGAGATGATTCCCATGTTATACTGAATTATCAAGACTACGAGAGCTTGAGATTAGAGGCACAAATTCAGTGTATAACATTTCTGGCACACCCGGTGGGACTGAAGTTCAGATTTATGTTCAGATATGCTATCTTTGATATGCTGATAGCATGCTATAAGCCTAGAAGAGGTCATTTTTTCTACATATCTGGCGACTCCAGAAGTCTACTAGTTTCAAAGATCAGGTGTTGGTATGTTTTCAAGCTTTCATTTTCAAATCCCAGCTAATTGCATGAGTAGACATGTCAAGTTTCTATGGACAGTCAGGTTACTCACCACCCTATTGTGAGAATAAGGCTCAACCAGCTAGTTTTCAGCCTTACCAAAGTCACCCAAAGCCTCCTTTTACCCCAAGCTATTATACTTCTCAAGGGTATTAGTATATCTAGTATGCCCCAAATGAATTTGCCCTTGTGCAAAGTTATGAGCAGGCTCTCAGGCAAGGTGGATCATGGGCACAAAAGGCACAACAACAAATGCAAGGCCAGCTTTCCCATCATGCTTCTCAGCCTATTCAGCAACAGATGCAGACTCTAAGCTCAGACTTCAAGGAGATGCAAGAGGCAAAGGTTCTATTGCTTGATTTAGTTAAGCAAGTGTTTGAACTCAGGGAGCTCAGAGAGTAGGAGGCTCAAAGTTATTATGAAGAGGAGTTAGCTCCCTACCAAGAGATGGAAGCCCAAAGTTATGAGCAGGGGTTCATTCCTTACCAAGCGGCAGAGGCTCTTGTTGATGAGCAACAAGCAAGAGAGTTTCAAGAAGAAATCAAACACCGAGCTAAAATTGAGACAACAAGGTTGAGATCACTGATTGCTCAACAAGAGGCTCCTAGGCCTAAAATTCCAAGCTGGAGAGCCCATCTGTCTCAAGAGCCTACACATGTGGAGTCAAAAAAGCATTCATTTCCAAGCTTTAAAGCAGCTATGCCTTCTTTGTCTCCCCGCTCTCCCCCTCAATTTCATATCCCAAGTTTCAAGGCAAAAAGTTCTATTCAAGAGCTTGTTCTTGAGATGCAGCCCACCACTCTACAAGAGCAACCCGTTCAAGAAATTTTTTTATCCCAAGAGGCCCCTATGGTCTCTCAAGATGATGAAGTAATATGGATTCCCCAATGGACTCTTCCTCCTGGCAGTGTGATGCCAAGTATTTTCAAGGACACTAGTTTGGTGTTTGAGCAAGGGCCTGTGGTAAATGAACTTTCATGTGATGAGGAGGATAGGGCATCTGAGGTATCAGTGTAGAGTGGTGACTGTGGTGAAATGGAGCAGTAGGATGGGGAGGTGGAGGTTGATGCTCAGCCTGGGCTCTTGGGTGATTTTCTTGATGAGCTTCCCCTCTTTGTTGATGATAAAGAAGCGACCATGCCATTGCCTATGACTGAAGGTCAATGAGAATAGAAAGTTCACCATCAACAGGAGGTTGATACAGAAGAGAATGCCATGTGCTTGTTGGGTGAGATGCCTTATTTTATGGAGTAGAATGATGAAGCCATGAGAGAGTCTTTCCAAGAAAAGGACACAGACAAAAGCCTTGAGGAAGAGGATGATTTTTCCAATATCATAGAGGTCTTTTGTGAGAAATTGGATGTTGAACCCCTATTCCTTGGAGTGGAGGTTCAAAGTCATATACCTATTGAAGAGGGCCTAGTCTTGGATTGCCCTTTTCACAAGGAGCTACTACATGAGCAGGATTTGGAATCAGTTCCAAATTTTCAAGACATTGACAGCTTTGATGAGCTCTTGGCTAGTTTAAAAGAGGAAGATGATAGTCCCCTGGCTGTGGATGAGGAGTTGACCTGGCTATCCATGATGGAGGGAAACCACAAAGCTAAAGAAGAAACCAGCAATGAAAGTCCTGCCTTCAGACTTTCAAGAGGCTGCCCCATGAGATACTTGGCCCAGAGGGAGTTCACTGAGACACCTCCATATGATATACTTGAGGTGAGTGATTTTGATCTTGTTTTTGCAGAGGCAGTGCATCCTCATTTGCCAAATCTTTGTACGCCTCTTATCTTCATAGCTATCCTCATATACCCGATGCAAAATGTCTTATTGAGGAAGGGTAGCTACTTCAACCTACCAGTGAATGGTTTTGTTTAACTAGGTCTCTACATTGGTTAGTTTAGGATAGGTTAGTTTTTTCCTGCTTTCTTCCAGCTTTCTAGTATAGTGTTTTCCTATTTTCCAAAAAGTGCTTGAGCACAGTTCTTTTTGTCCCTCTCCCTGTCAGAGGTTTTTGTGTTCAAAAGAAGTGACTCCTATACCCAATGGATATTTCAAGCAACTGGTCCAATGTCTAGCAGGTTGACATCCCGCAGAGGTCGCTAGAATGTTTCCCAAAAATTCCCTGTCATTCTTTTTTGGCCACGGTTCCTATTTTCCAAAAGTAATGCTCAAGTGTCGAAAGATCTCTGTGTTTTTTGCCTTTTATGTCGAGAGTCCAGTGTGTTTTATGCTCAAAGTGTCGAAAACCCAGTGTGTTTTCAACCTCTTCTCTACAGGCTCGAGATGTTTTCGACCTCTCTGCTCTAAAAATTTGGTGTGTTTTCGACCCTGGCTCGAAAACCCTCTGCGTTTTCGACACACCTTCTGCATTTTTTTCCTAAGTGCGCAACTCTGATCCTGTGGGCCCGGTGGCTGGCTTTCCTCAAAAATCTTGTGGTTGTCACATGATCACATGGGCTCTTCCAAGCCCATGTACCCATGTGACTAACCGACTATGGTTTCGGTGGTGACGGTTTGCGGTCTAACGGAGAAAGAATCATGCGGTTGGTCGCATGATCGCATGCGGCCCCTTGGCCGCATGCGACCATGAGACAAGTGGTCTGTAGTAGTTCGGAGGATGGTACCGCCAGCGGTTCGGTGGTTAGTATCATGCGATTTGTCGCATGATTGCATGGGCTCTCCCGAGCCCATGTGACCATGCGACAAATTGTTAGTGGTTTCTGTAGCGGTGGTTCACGGTTGCATAGTTGGAGGTGGGGCCTGAGGTTTCTAAGCATTGGCGCAAGTGTGAGGAGATCTGACGGTGGTCATATGATCTCATGGGATCTTCTGATCCCATGTGATCATGCAACAACCGTTAGATAGGATCTTGCGGTTGAGGTGGGTCCTGTGCCTGGGGTGCCGAGGTGTTTGCTTATGTGGTAGTCAGATTGAATGAGGGCGTGCCACGTGGTAGTTCTAGGCTCGAGGTTAGCAGCCTTTGCGCGGTTGCGTAGTTGGAGGTGGGTCTAGTTTTTATGATTCGGTCGGGTAATCTCACAATGAAAAGGGGAATATTCCTTCTATCTGGTGATTGCGAGATTTCCTTTAGTCGGGTAATCTCCTGACGAAGGGGAATATGCCAAAGGCTTTGCGCGACTCGGTGACTACCATCGGATGAAGCAGAGATCAATGATCTTCGCGTGGTCGCTGGATGTGGCCCAGGGTTAAGAAAGAAACAGGCGACTTGGTGACAAGAGGAAATGTGAACCTGAGGTAAACCTAGGGTTAGGATTGCATGAATATCTAAAGCTTGTCGCATGATCTCATGCGGCCTCTTAGCCGCATGCGATCATGCGACAACCCCTTGGCAGTCAACAAGGCTTCGATGGGCTTGCGGTTTGGTGACGTGTCCAGTCTGCAGTGGGTGGCTTACGTGGAAAAGGCTCGGCAAGTGGCAGATTTTGCAAGGGCCCCAGGTGTCATTTTGTGGCAAGGCGGTGGCAATTTTCAAAAGGACTTGTTGCATGATCGCATGAATGCCTTTCAGCCTCATGCGATCATGTGACCATTGCTATGGCATGTGGCTGGTTTCAAAGAAGGTTGTCACATAATCACATGAGGCTTTTTTAGCTCATGCGATCATGCGGCCAGTGATATTTTTAAGCCATGCAACCATTTTTCTTGAGTTTTTCTTCCAAGGTGAGCATTTGCAAAGTGCGGGTAGCCGAGAATTGATGACTTTGGAGGTAGTTGCAGTTGGGAGAATTGGCAGAGGATTTTTAGTCAGCCATTTTTGGGTCCTTTCAAATATCTGATCAGATTTGAGCATTCATGGCAAGGCCAATTTGCTGAGAGGTAGATGAGTTGAGGCTTTTGTGTCTGCAAGTTGATCAAGTAAAAGCATGGGCACGCAAAGAAAAGGATATTTGATCCGTTGTGATATTTGCAGAAACACATTTATGATCAGATTTTGACTGGTTTAGGGTTGATTATTTTATGCATATCTGTATGACCCTGGTTAACGTTTTGACTCCTGCCTGCGTGCAGAGTTTGTATATAACATTTTTTGGAGCCTGAAGTGCGGAGAATTCGCATTTTGTAAAAAAGAAAGTCTTTTCTTGGAGAACCATCTGTAGCATTTTTCCTACTCTCTGGTTTTCCACAAATTGTAAGTTTTCATTGATGAATTCAAATATTGCAAAGTATTTTGTGGCATTTCTCCTACCCCTATGCTTCCTTGTCTGAGTTTGTCTCTTATTGGATTGAAGTTTATGAATGCTTTCAGTGATGCTTAGGGTTCCTGATCCCCTTTACTTTTAGCTTATTTGTGCACTACTGTGATTGATCTGATTGGATTGAGTTTGTGGGTATAGTTCAGCCCCTGTCATTCTGTCTCAATCCTGTGCCCTTTTGCTGAAGAGAATGTCTGCCTGCAGGTCATAATTTGTGTCTAGTTTTAGGCCCTCTTATGAAATACTTATGCAAGCCTATTCAATAAACTATGATCTCCTAGAACTAAGCCTCTCATTGGTTTCATTCCTCTATACTGAGATCCAAACCCTAGTTTTGGTGCATCACCTAGTAGGATAGATTTGCTTCCTGTCATTTCCCTTTCATGCTTTCCTTCTATCCCTTTTCCCCTCAAGTTTACTTTCCTATTAAGAGCAAATCAGGGTGATTATCCAAGAGGAACCAGCCTAGAATCTGGAGGTCTCATCTCGGTTAGCAAAAGGTCCCACAACCTTGAGATGATTCCCATGTTATACTGAATTATCAAGACTACGAGAGCTTGAGATCAGAGGCGCAAATTCAGTGTATAAAAATTACCTCATCCAATAAGATGCCCACCTTACTGTGAATCACCAAGGAGGGAGAGCCAAACAGGTGGCCAAACCTGATAGTTCACCCATAAACTATGCTTTATAATTGTAATGCATCTTCTGACGGCTTCTTGAATATCCATAGATCCACCTTCTTGTATCACTATGAATATTAAATGCGTGTCTCCTTAGTATTTAGCAACTTATATGAATTACTTTCGGAAGATTTAGCATATTTGAAAAATTGAAAAAATGCGCATCTCTTCAGGATTTAGAAACTTAGGTGCATTACCTTCAGAGGATTTAGCATATTGAAATTTGAAAAATGTGTCTCTTCAGGATTTAGCAATTTATATGCGTTACCTTCAGAGGATTTAGCATATTGAAATTTGAAAAATGCATCTCTTTAGGATTTAGCAAGTTATGCGCATTACCTTAAGAGGATTTAGCATATTGAAATTTAAAAAATGTGTGTCTCTTCAGGATTTGGCAACTTATGTGCGTTACCTTCAGAGGATTTAGCATATAAATGAAAAACTATAGTACAAGGGAGACTCTATATATGCCCCCCTACTTATTGTGGTTGTCTACTAGACATGATAAGGAAGAGGAAGAGGATACCTACTTCACAATGTAAGGAGATATCCTATTTACAATAATGTATACTACATTCTTAGCAAATGGTATTGACCCCTACATCCAAGAGCATAGACAATCACAAAAAGGATATGTCACTTATGGGAAAGGATCCTCAAAGAAAGAGATCTTATCAAGAAGACCCCCACCATAGAGGAGTGCTTTAGATAAAATATCATCTTTCAAAGATAAACCTAGCGAGAACAAAGATTCAATCATCAAGCCCCATGCAATCAAGAGGAAGATGAATCTTTGAAATGAGAGAAACAAATCTAATCACCAAAGCAAGGGCAAGAGTTTATAATGAACATAATTTTCAAAATAGAGAATAGGTGATGACCTAGGACAACAACCTCTCATATAAAAAGGCTATCCATAGTCAAAACATTAGTGAGTATAATGGAATAATGTTGCAAAATAAACCAATGCCACTAAGCTAAGGAAATCATATCCCTAGACAAAGAGAAAGAAAGAAGAACCTTGCCCCCCAGGGAAGAAAAGAAAGGGATACCTTAGAAAAGATATCTTGAATATAAAATCTATGGATGATTATAAACATAATACAAAACCATAGAGAGAGAGGATAGAAAGAATACCAATTAAGCTCAAGACACAATATATGATAAAAGCCTAATGGATCCTAGGAGATTGGATGAAAATACACCTCTTGCCCCCCAGTCCAGAGACAAGAGGAGAAGAAATATATATTATATCAGAATGAGGGGTATCCCCTATATCAAAATCAATGAAGGAATTTTAAAACTACACGAGAATGAGATATGATTCCTAAAGCAGCTCTTTCCCTAACATATATCTTGAAATGTTTACAATCACCAAGTAAATGTGTATTACTATAATGAAAAGGACATTTGTACTTGGATAAAGCATCTTTTGGAATAGGTTTAAAGATTTATTTCTTGGAATTCATTAATTGAACATACATCTTCTTAGCTACATCTTGATGAGTATCAGGTTTATCTAAGGTAGGTGTAGGATGAAGAGGAGGATGACGATCAACATCAACCACCTTGAATTGAGATTGTGATTAACCAACACCATACATATCCTATTTAGGGGGTATATGAACTGGATACTTGATACCATGCTCATTAAATCCAAGCCCTAAACCTCTATAACCTTGTTTAGTCATCATATTGAATCCTGTAGTGTATATATCATGTAAAGCTTCTACAAGAGGTGATTGTTTATCATGCTCGTGAGTAAAAGTTGTATAAGGTGGGATAATAGGTTTTGAAGAAGTTTCTTTACCCTTTCCTTTAATATCATCATGAGTCCTAGGAGAAGATAAATCAAAGAAGTCTTGCACATCTGCATCTTGAACTATAGCTTGAATCCCATCATATGTATGGGAAGGTCTAGGATTGACAGATGGAGAATTAGGCATCGGATTAGGAATAGGAAGGTTAGGAATCAAATTAGGATTAGGAAGATGAGGAGATGGTGTATCATCTACCAAATTCTTCACATAATCCCAAAGAGTAATAAGGCTACCACATAAATCTATAATGAAAATTTTGAAATTAGGAAGACTAGTATCAATCAATTTCAGAAATGCATAGGCGAGTGCAAAATGAAGGATCATCAACATAATGAAGTGAATGATACTCTCATAAACATCATAGGTATGGTAAAGAGATGCTAAAAGAAGGGTAATAAAGAAAATAATCACACACCAAAGCATCTTAACAATCTTCATAGTAAATGAAATGCAAGAAATATTTTTGGATTTTGTTGAATATAGATTTTTTTGTATTTTTGAATTTAAAATGCAAGAGCATAAAAGAAATCTAATCTTGATGCAAGAAAATAAAAGACCTAACACCAAAAAGAAGAAATAATACAAAGGGAAATCTAACACAATAGGGCATCTAAATCAACAAAAGATAGGGGTAAGTTTGTCGGGTTCACCAAAATGAATAGGATTAAATATGAATAGGTGTGTAATGGGATATGTATGATGAAAATAGATAGATAGGGTGTGAAATATTTATGATGGAAAATGTTGTAGACATACAAACTAAATAAAATAGAAATACTTATCTCGAAAGAAGGCTGATGCAGAAATCACTATTTTCTGATGTCTGTGTTCAGTTTCAGGAGATTCTGCAACCTAGTCTGGACTGCAAATGTTGAGATAGAGAAAACTTAGAAAATTTTTGTCTTTCTGAGGTCAGGTCAACTTTGACCCAGATAGCGGGGCACAATGTTACCCCTCACTAAAGGTCAACCTTGACCCAAAACAACTCCGACTAAATTTTATTTGCGGATCACGGAAGTTCATCGAAAAGGGTATCCAGATCTGCACTATAATTCGTTGCCATGTACTTGTACCTGCAAGAAAAATGGTTTTGTTGTCTAGATGAGGGGTTTTCCTTAGTCAAACCTTGGTTTGGAATCAACCTTAATAATGGAATTGAAATAGAGAATGCTAGCAAGTTGTAGAAGTAGATCTAACCATGAAGTTATGATATTTAATAGATATGCAACTGTATTTCAAATGTAAACAAGTATGTTGATATGAAAGCTTGAGTATAACATTAACAAATATAAATCAAAACCTCCATGGTTGTATGCTTGGAATCCACCTTGAGGGAAGAATGAATGGATCTTGAAGATGAACAAAGGATCTTTAAGGAAGATCACACCACTATGATGGATATATCTAGGGTTTGAATGATAAATCTTGAATGCTTGAACCAAATCCCTTCAAAGGCTTAAATAATTGAATCCTTGATCTTCAATGGAGAACTTGAATGCTTGAATGGATGATGGCTTGAATGTTTCCTTGATTGAGAATTCTTGCTTGATCTTGCTTGCTTGAGAGACTATGAGATGAAATTGCTTAGTGATTGATGGATGCTCATGAATAATTGATGATGAAAATGAGATAAGAGGAAGGCTTCCTTTTATAGTGATATAGGGCACAAACTTCTAGAGAGGCTGAAATTGGAGAATTAAATCCCAATTAACCTTAAACCCTAGAAATGGACCTAGATTAAATGCAATTTAAGAGTTTACCATTCTGAAATCTGAAACAGCCGACACGAAAGTGGGAAAATAAAACTTTTCGAAGCCGGATATCCTGAAACCTCTGGAACTTGAAAATTGGACCCAAGGTCAGGGTTGAGGTTGACTCTGACCTAGGTCAAGGTCAGGGTTGACTCTACCCTAGGTTAGGGTCGAGGTCGACCTTGACCTAGGATGTCAACTTTGACCTTGAGGTCTTAGATCTTAAATTCTTAGGACAGGTGCCGAGAAAAAGATGGAAATGGGTGGAGAGAGAAGAAGAACAAGGGGGAAAATCCAGATCCATGCAAAGACCTAAACAAGGTTCTTGACATGACACTAGACCACTTACTCGGAGGGCTAAACATTCTTAACATGGAAGTGCTTCCATTTTAAGATGATACAATCGTAATCATAATAAACATGGAAAACCTTGCAACTTGAGTTGAACTTACCTACTAAAGTGTGCCTGAACGGTCATCTCTCTGCTTGAGGGTATTCAATATTGCTTCATGATCAATAGTACTAATAGTCCAAAGTTCCTTTATCTTTGGTTTTCTTTGATGTTTCAACAACTTAACATTGGCTTCTATAACAACGTGTGAATACATGAGAATGGTTTTGTGCTTCTCATAGTCTTCAGACACAGGAATGCCATTATTTCTAATCATATACATGTGCAACCATGTTCCTGCAACAACATGTGATCCTATTGGATATGTGAACATATCATCATCTATCGCCATTTGTGCAAGTTTATGCTTTCCTTCTACACAACGTGCTAACCAGTAATCTAATTTCTCATCATTCCTTTGTGTTGCAACCAATGCAAAAACATGTCCTAGCTGTAGAAGATCTAAAAGATGGTCATAGTCAAGTGAACAATCCATGTCATCATTTATTATAGAGACTGTGAGAGATAAAGGAGTAAGATAATGTGGAACCCATGTATCAACCCACTCACTTGAATCACATTGATCCCAATCACATTGAAGATAACTTAGACAATAACAAGCCAACTCTTGTTGGAGTAGTCATATTATAGCTAATAATTAATTTATTTAATTATTAGTCTATTATTCTCTACACTTAAGTTAGACTTAGGCATCTTATTATTCTTTAGGGTTTTCTCCTTTACGGTTTCGGTATCCTTTTATAAGGATTCCCTCTTTGTATTTTTCAGCAACTCAATGCATTATTCATAATAGATTGTTTTTTGATTGTGCATATGATGTCTCTGGCTTTTTGGCCTCCATAGCCTTTTCTTGCTTTCTGTTATTTGCTTCTTCCATGTGACAGGGTTATGCATGCAGGTGTTCTTGGGAGATTAGTTTTTCACCTAATCTAACATGGTATCAGAGCCATCTTGCTACTCGCTATTCGTATTTTTGTTGAAGTGATTCAGAAGTAGGACGTTATTTTTTATTTTATTTTGCTTGCAAAAAAGAAATTTTTTTTTTGAGGTATTTTGAGCAAAAATGGATGCCACCATTGCGTCCGGAAGGCCCGAGATAGCCAGAATCCATATAAAATTTGTCCATTTTGGACACCTTTGCAATTTGAGGCAAAAATTTTTTGGTACCAAGCCGTACGGCCTGGCACGCAAATCAAGACGATGATTTTTTAAAAAAAATTAAAATTTTTTTACTAGGGGCGGCCTCCCAGGCACTATCCAGTGGCCACTTAGGCACCATCCCGCAGCCTATGCAGAGCCGCTAGCAGCAAACCGCAGAGCCGTTGCCGCCCACCATGGGCCCTGCTCCGCTCCGCCGCAGAGCCCCCGCCGCCCACTGCAGCCAGCGCTCTGCTCCTCCAGTGGCATCCTTAGCGGCCACACCCTCAGCAGTGGCCACCTCCAGCTCTGCCACCTACAACAGCCCCCGCCCGGCTCCGCCACCAGTGGCAGCCCCCACCCGGCTCCGCCCTCCGCTCTGCGCCCTCCGCCGCCCAGCCCACCCTCCGTTGGCCCCCCACGGGTGTTTAAGCCCCAGCAACGGTCCTATGGTGATTGGGGGCTCTGGCTCTAGCCCCCTGTGCGTGCCATACGCCCAGGGGCTCAACTTTTTCCAGCCCCAGGGGCTTAAAAATCTTTTTTATGCTTTTTAAGGGTACTTGGGCCTTTTTTGCTCTATCTGGAGCATACAGAGGTCTTTTTTGGACTTCTTTATATTGTCGGAAAGCTCTTTCCAAGCTCTTTCTGATTATGGAGGTTAGAGTTTTTGGCTCTACTATTTTGATAATGTTTTTTTTGTCAAAGGTGATATTTATTTTTTGCCTTCCGGGAGTCATATCTCACTCATCCGGACTCATTTTTGGGCTCACTAGATATCGTCAAAAAGATGGTTCAGTGAGTTTTTCAATTGCAGGGGTCTTTTATCCAGATTCTACTCTAGGTTTTCTCTCCTCTGAGTTTTGCACTTTCACACTCTGGCGGATTACTTGGGTTCTACAGGTCCTGGGATCTCTTCTTCTGTTCTTCTAGCTCACTCTTCTTTCTGACTTCTGAGTATTGTATGCTTCTCTTCTGTTGCATTCCTTTTTTCTATAAACACACTGAGATAAAGTGCCTACTTTTGCATATCTGAGATCTTGTACTCCTTGTGTTCATTTGTACTCACACTCAGTTATAAAGTGCCATGGGGGGTTATGATGTTTTGCCTTTTGTGCTCATCCACCTTTGTCAAGTGAGTGTACCTTCCATGACATTAGCCCATGCTATGTGTCTGTGACACCGCCCTTTATCCTATGCTTGTACTTCTGTTGCACTGTTGGTGTTACTGATTCTTCTTCTTGCAGATGTTTCTGGCATTGCATTTCAGTGTTCCTGTCACCCCTCTCCCTGTTCAGCATTATGGGGGGGGTTCACCTGTTGGTTCTATTGCTTCCTTGGTTCGATTGAGTGATCTACGTATACAGTTTTTGTTCCTATGTACTAGGCGGATGTAGTGGCTAGGCACCTATGCATTTCGGTGAGATGGATCATCTACTATATAGACACTCATTCATTCCTGCTTTTGGAGGCCACCTCTTCGATTGATCAGCTCTTCAGACTTTGTCTTCTCTACCTGGTCATGCACTATTTCAGTGGGGGTTCCAGCAGTTTCTTCTGATAGTGTTTGCAGCTTCATGTTTCAGAGATGCTTCATGCTCTTTCTTGTTCCTTTCTTTGGGACATTCCCTAGATTGGAGGCTTTGTTTCCTTCATCTAGTTTATTTCTTGTACTTGGGTACCTGATCGGGCCTTATTGTCGGGACCATTGCTCTTTCATGCATTTTTTTTTTCATGCATCTTTTAGTCCTTAGTTGTTTAGATTCTCCCTAAGTTACACTTAAGGGGGGGTGTTAGAGTAGTCATATTATAGCTAATAATTAATTAATTTAATTATTAGTCTATTATTCTCTACACTTAAGTTAGACTTAGGCATCTTATTATTCTTTAGGGTTTTCTCCTTCAGGGTTTCGGTATCCTTTTATAAGGATTCCCTCTTTATATTTTTTAGCAACTCAATGCATTATTCATAATAGATTGTTTTTTGATTGTGCATATGATGTCTCTGGCTTTTTGGTCTCCATAGCCTTTTCTTGCTTTCTGTTATTTGCTTCTTCCATGTGACAGGGTTATGCATGCAGGTGTTCTTGGGAGATAAGTTTTTCACCTAATCTAACAACTCTCATGTCCAAATGGTCCATGTACTAGCATATGAGCTTTTAAATGAATGCATTTTTGAAGAATCTTTCACAGTTTCAAAATCCAACCTATCTCCTATTGTGCCCAACTCAACCAACCAAAAGAATCCGCGCATCGCTAAATCAAGAGTCCCCCATGTGACAATGTTGAAGTACACCAATCAACAATAGAATGAGCATTAATAATTTTTGCACTTGAAATCCTCAGTTGCTCCTTAACTAGAGCTCTCTTTACACATGCACCTACTCCATCATGCTTCCCTTTTCCATGACCAACCTAAAAAAACTCCAAATATGAGGTCCACCTCTCTCTACATGCATTCTACATAACCAATAAAACATACGAGCATTTTTGAATTGACCTGTGCAGTTATCTGACCAAATGAGATGTCTATCCATAGCAATATTATTTTCCTACACCCACTCAAAATAATTCTCAAATCAATGTTGGACAAACTTAGATGAGTGCAATCTATCATCGCTCATATAAAAATGGTACTCTCTAATTATCTTCTGGTCATCTTTTTTACTATCAGGGGAATGTCTATATGTTATGTGCACAAAAATAGCAACCTGAATAGAATTGTAATATTGAGCTTGCAACTCATTTTGGGGCTGCAATGTATAGTTCTCTACAAAGTCAACAACTGATATAATAGTGCCAATCGGGAAAGTGTCCTTACACATCCCGAATTGTTGATCCAACCACTGAGACCTATGACTATGCCTTACATACTTGTAAAAAAGATTCTTGAAATCTGAAATAAAATCAGCTACATTGCATTATTTTGTAACCAAATCACATCTAGAGCCTTCACCTCCACTTTTTAATGTATATTTAACGGTTTCATATACCTTTTTGTGGAAAATTGTCCTTCCAAAATTGTGTTCCCAGCCCTCATGAAAACATTCAACAAACTTCACTAGCCCACCACACTCTGAGCACTTGTCATTTAAGCAATATTTTCTATAAAATAAACATCCATCATCTCTAGGACATAAAAAATGATCTAGCAAGTCTCTTGATGATTTTGGAAGAGCACTTGCACCACACTCCTCCAACATTTCACTAGTATGCAAAGTAGAATGAATGGATCGTAACAATTCATGGTGCATTGAAAAATCCACATGATATTTGCAACAACAAGTATTTTGAATCTTAAGAGGCACACAAAAAAAGGCTTCAGGGCTTCAAAAGCTCTTTGTGATATTTGCAATGTTGGATGTGTCTCAAAAAATTTTTTGAACAACATTGTTTGACTCACCCCCAAATAATGTTTTGGATGTGGGGTGCGGTCTCGAATGCAAATTCTCAACTTCAAGACATCCTTCACATTTGATGACACTCTTGAGTTAGATTACCAAAATAGTTGAATTTGATCCTTCACAACATCGGAAAGCTTCTTATCACAACGTGAAAGTCTCCCACCATAATCCCATGTATCATTTTGAATAGGATCATCAAGTCTTTCTCTTCTTGCAAGTGCTCTATCCAAAGTTTTACGATTTAGATTCAAGTCAACACAAGTTTGTCTCATGAAATGAGCCTTTCTCAAATGATGAATTACTAAGGAGGTTGTAATAACCCTCATAGAGGATCTCTTATCTTTTTCCTTTGTAGTCTTCCCAATGGAATTGAGAGCACTAAAAATATTTCTCATAATAATAGCATTCCTCTCTTTTTTCTTGTTCACACTAATCTTCAATTTGACTAGTATACGTCTCATCTTCTGCATCTTTAACAATTGCACAAACATTTGACATTTCTCAACCAATGTCTTGTGGCTAAAAAATTGATCAAAATTTTTTGAAACCCACAACCAAACAGTTCTTTCCAATCTCTTGCAATCGAAATTGCTCATTATGTTCTCATGAATTTCAAGTAACCATTTAGTTGTTCTTGAAGGTCTCAATTTTGAAGTTTGTCTTTCTTCCTCCGAAGGGACTTCATTTCTCATATAATTTGGAGATGTGTTACGTTGATTTGGTTCTTGTGTACCATTATCATTGTCAATTCCTTCATATTCAATCGGTGGATTGTCATTGACAATATCCACACTTCCATTGTCCACATCTACATGTTCATTTTCAAAACCTAAATTTTCATCTTCAATTGTTACATTCTCATTTTCAATATTACTGTCATAAATCATTTCAAATTTATGTTCTTCACTTGAAACCACATTCAAAGGTGGGTCTATGCTGACATCTTCATTAATATTTAACATACCTTGTCTCTTGTTCTGATGGGAAATCCTATCCATTTCTCTATACACTTCAATATCTTCATTTGTGAGTCTCCTCTTCCGTTTATGCTTTCAACGACTACTACTCCCCATAGTTAGACCAAAAAGGTGATTCAAAAACCTTTGGTAATAGAGAAAATCCAACCAAAAAGTGGATTTTTGTCTTCTATAGAGACAAAACGTGATTCGTTGCAACTCGACTCCCGTAATTCTGCAGAAAAACATGCCTCTCTAGAGGGACCTAGAGAATATTGTTTTTACTTTTCACCAATAAAAAGAATCAGATATTCGATATTATCATATATCTGATATCTCCTACCAAAATTTTGCCAAAATCTCTCTCTCTCTCTCTCTCTCTCTCTCTCTCTCTCTCTCAGGTATAATATTAAACATATAATATAAATATTTAATAAGTTAATATTATACTATTATACAATACATAAATAAATAATAATAATATAATACATACTAATATAAAAATTTATATTATAATATTAATGCTATGCTATTATTATTTAATATTAAAATTTTAAAAAATAATTTGTAAAATATATTTTAAAATTAAAAAAAATACACAACAAAATTAATATTACCATAAAAAAAAATATAATTTAATATGAAACTTGAATTTGAGAAAAGTAGTGTAATTGAAATTTCAAAAAAGGTGGGAAGTTTCAGATATTCGATATTATCAGATATCCAAAAATTTTGGATATCCGATTAGGCTTGTTATTTGCTTGGGCAATACCAAACGTTGTTGGTCAACCCTTTAGGTGTGTTTAGGAGATAGTTTTTGATATCGAGACTTTGACCATGTAGTTGATGACTATTTTTTCACCCAAAATTGATGAAATGAAAAGGGTTTCTTAAAGACATTATCAGCTTTCCATCAATATAATTGCTGTCAAATTTCAAGTTCAGTAAGTAATTATTACTTATTTTTCAATTGAGTTATCTTTAAAGTCGTAATTGACATACTGATTGAAAAACAACTATAACTTTCAAACCGTTTAACCTTTTTAAAATCTGAAACATGCGTCACATTCTATGCTTTAGCTACTATAAGGAAAAAAAAATCAATTTTGTAAAGTTTAGAATTAGTTAAGGTGGTCAGACATGAGAGTTTTTTTATTTTGAAAAAGTTGTAGCAGAAAATTCATAATTAATTATTTATTTCACAAAAAATTACAAAAAAATATGTGTCACATCTGTGAATGAGTCTACTACTTATATCTAGAATCTTGGGAAAATATATCATCATTTGATTATGATTAAGGTGGTCAGACATACACATACTTTTTATCTTTTCCCTAAAATTTTTGTACTACTGCATTGAAATCTAAAATTTTGAACAATTAGATTAAAAAAATTTCAGACAAGGGCTAGTAGTTTAGAAACTACATTCAATTTCCTACAGATTCTATTGTTACAACTTTTTCCCATAAGGTTCATAAGATGTTCAACTTTTTACGTCAAGTTGACTAACCCTAGTTTTCTAATTTTTCATTGCCACTTAAGGCCATAGTTTGGTATACCATGATCCTACACATACTCGTATGCCAAAGTGAATCATTATTCCATGGGAAGATGATTGTGTGCAACTAGTGTATTTGTATTTATTTGAATGGCTAAAAGGATGGAAAGTATGAACAAACTGATTAATGATTTATAACTATGAGATTGAGTCAATACAATACTTGAACATAGTCAGAGAAGCATTTGATGGCTCCTTTCCACCTGCATGGACTTGACTACCACCATGAGGGTCATCTTTGAAATATTTTAATGCTAATTAGGAGATTGGAACATTTGAGAAGCTTAGAACCAATTGTGATTTAGTTTAGGAGTTAAAGAAATCATCGACCTACTGATATTGTACATTATTAGGTGGCTTGTATTGTTGCTAAGTTTCAAATTGTCCCAATAGCTTGATTAGCCAATAACATGACCAAGTTTGAAGGCTTCCAAAGTTTCCAACTTGCCGATGACATGTGTTATCGAGTTGGTTGAATAAGTTTCAAAATGACAAATATTCCCGATTCGCTCATGGACCCGATCGATAGTTACAAAAAACATTCAACCCAATTTGGAATCCAAGTAATACATCGGCATGTTGGGCATCTTTGAAAGCTTAGAACAAGCTTATAAAGTTTCATTCCTGAGAAACTTTGTAACTTGGTCCAACGGCTCCTTAACTTCTATAATTCACTGAATTCCCAATAGCATGAATGATCAAGATATGTTATATGTATTTTCAAAACCTCATATTGTGGGAGACCAAGGGTTTTAAACTCCAAAAGCTTCCTCGATAGCCAAAAATCTCCATGATGGTTTATAATCTCTAAAGTGGACCATCTCTGGTTGGTCGCTTTGATTTTCAACACATAGGAAGATGTGATTATCCATATCAGGATGTTGTGAAAAATGTGGTGTTACAAGAGAAGGTCAGTGCGGGTTATGAAAGGCTCTTAGAAAGACATGGGGAAATTCTTTGGAAAAATGAGTCGTGTCTTTGATCAATATCAAGGATCATTATGTGACCAATAGTATAAAGAGGAGCTTTCAGCTGGATTCAAAAAATTTCCTTGCTCTTATTAATATATATGCTCAAAGAAGAATCAATAACATATGGGATAGTAGTCTTCATGAAGGTTGAAGAAGGATTTAGAAATGTTCTTGTAGATGCAAGGAATGTGCAATTCTCTGCATATTCAATTCTCTAAAAAGCTAAGGAATGAAAAAGAACAATACAAAGATAACAATGAGATTAAATAATGGTGATTGAGACTACTCTTTTGGAAGAGTATGTCATCGGCGACATGGTTGGGTTGGTAGTCAGATAGTTATAAGATTGGATATTCATCCGACACACAACTAGGACCGAATTTATAAAGACTTTGTAGAGGTGAATGATAGAATCAAACTGATCTACAATGATTTAAGTCATTGCATATAAAGACATGAATGCAGATAATTTGAAAATCAAATGGAACTAAAATAAGGGATAGTAAGGGACTACCAGTGTTGGAAGTGCAACTACTCCCAAATTATCATGCCTTATCTGTAATGCAAAAATATATTTGGCCAAACTTGTCTACATGTCAAGCACATATGAATGCTATTTATAAGTTTTTAACTAAAACACCATATGAAAAAGATGAAAACATTGAAATAATGTTTGGTTGTATTAACTAAAAATTATGTGGGAATTCATAAAAGTTTTAAAGAGTTTTTATGAGACTTTGAGAAAGCTCTTAAAATTGATATTTGATTTTCAAGAATCGGTTATTTAAAAATTGAAAGGTTACATAGAGAAAAGAGGTTTTTTTTTCCAAAATTGTCTATAAAAAGAGAAGACTTTCACAAGAAGGGGGGTTCTTTTCCAAGAGGTCGGTGTGCTTTAGAAGGGAAAAACATTTTTTATATTTTAGCTTTGTGTAGCGTCAGAAAATGGAAGCACTTCCATTTAGGACTGGTTTAGCCCTCCAAGTAGGTGGTTTGGAGTCATGTCAAATGCCTTTAATAGGTCTCTGACTTTTTTCTGGCTTTTTCCCCTGTTCTGCCCTATTTTTCACTTATTTCTAGCCTGTTTCTGGCATCCTGAATTGAAATTCTGTGACTCTTGACCTCAGAGTCAAGGTCGACCTTTTAGGTCAAGGTTGACCTTGACCCTGACCTGGGGTCCAAATTTCAAAATCCCAAAGTTTTCAGATGTCGGGTTTCGAAAAGATTTATTTCCCACTTTCAGATCGATTATTTCTGTTAATGTTTTGAGCCAGAATAATACAAATGAAAACAATAGATCATAAATACAAAATACCCAAGGAACAGAGACACAAAACTTTATCTTGGGAAAACCCTCCACTTGAGTGTGAAAAAAATAGCCCCATAAAAGATGATTCCTTTATTGAATCCTCAAAATAAATACAATGCTCTCAAGCTTATGACTGTTAACTCTTAACAGTTAGCAATAGCCAGCAACACTTTTATCACATGTATGTAGATAAGAAATATAATTAGATACTAAACATTACTCAAAGAATTCTCTCTATCTTTTCTCATGCATCAAGAAACATATTAACAGACTCCAACAACCTTCAAGCGAGATAGTCTGCTAGCTCATAGCAAGGCTCTTCTATGCATGAGCACTATATCTGTAGAGTTATACATGCTCATAAGAAGGAATAATCATCATAACCATGACAATGAGAAGACCATACAAAAACATAGGAAAATCTCATTCACAAAGATACTTGACCATCTCCAAATTCATTGCTATGCATGATAATGAGTCGACCATAATAATAATGAGTCACCGCAACACCGCCATGTGTCTGACGTGTCTTATCCGAAAGGCTGAGAGTCTATGATTACAAAGCAACTAACAAATCCAAATAATACTGACAATAAATCCCAGCCTCAACTGATGACACCACACATTCAATAGTGGACAAAAACACCACACCAAGAGACCATGATGCCAATAGACTTTTGTGGAATGACAAGGAGAAGCCGTTTCAAACAATATTCATGGTAACTTTCTTTACTTGAATAGTCATGACATAAAATCACACCGATGTCTTCCATGATGCCAAGACAAACACAAATACAATGCCAAGAGCCAAGCAAGCAATGAAACCACTTAACGGTAATAATAAAATCATAGAATAGAAACAATCCTAACAGCTGTTGGAAGTGATAACCGAATATAACAACCGGTGACAGCTACATCAATCGAAGGCACTTCAAAACACAATAAGCATTCATCATAGGTAAGTTGATATCTCTCTTGTAGCTACCAATACATTAACACTCCCTCTTAGCAAGAGAGAGATCATACAAATGTCATCGTGTGTCTCAACCTGACAAGCACAATGAAGCTACAACAAAACATGTCAATAACAAAATCTCATCACAAATTTTCTTAACATAATATTTTTATCTCGGCATAACAACAATCACCATAGCTACTCCTAGAGGGTGAAATAAAACATATAACAATATTCATCATAGCTACTCTTAGAGAGTGAAGATGAAAATAACAAACCATCCATTATAGTTGCATCTAGAGCATGGATATAAAAGATCACAACAAAATATTCAACATGATTAAAAGATCACAACAAAGTCATGGAATTCACATGAACAACTTCCACCATGGCTGCTCCCAGAGGGTGAATCAAGGGCTTTCACCTCAAACTTCTCCCTAGGAAGATTGCATTATCACCTTGCCTACTCGTAGAGGGTGAGTTAAGGGCTTTCACCTCAAACTTCTCCCAGAGAAGAATGCATTGCCACCTTGCCTACACGCAGAGGGTGGAACACAGGCTTTCACCTCAAACTTCTCCTAGAGAAGAATGCATTGCCACCTTGCCTACTTGTAGAGGGTGGAACAAGGGCTTTCACCTCAAACTTCTCCCAGAGAAGAATGCATTAAAGAATATAAAATATTATTTGAAAACTGAGACTTCCTCTTAGTCATGACTCCCTCTCAACAAGGGCAGCATTCTTCAAAGTTTTTGAGTATCACAATGCATCACACATTAATTCCAAAGTTTAACCAAACAAGGAGCTTCCAAAGCCTTTTTGCTCTATAAGCTTGTTGATCCTCAGCAAAGGACAAGGCGCTCTCCCTCTGCCACACAAGCTCCCTCTGAATCTAATTTCTTCCTCTTAGAAGAGCTGATCACAAGACAATCTGAATAGGTACTTCTTCTTTAAGAGTCACCAACTTAGCTCATTTTGCAATCTCTCATCATCCTTGTGCTCCTCGATCCATCCTGGAAGCATTTTAGAGAGATCGGTATTAGAATCAATTAAAGTAATGCTAGAAGCACACATGACTTCAATACTCCCAACATTAATGCATGGATTAACTATAAAAAGTTCATGATCAATAGTCAAAGGTATGATCATAAAATACTTCAAGAGTGTCTATACTTATCTCTCAAATGCACCAATCATTCCTTTGTTAGCAGAAAAATCAATAGATTAGAAGCAAAAATCAGTTGGGACTGCTTTGTTAGTGCATCACATATGAAATCTGCCTCTCCAACCTCTATTGGAGCTTCCTGTACATGTAACTCTCAAGAATTAATTGTCCCAACCACTTGAAATGCAACGATGAGTGCTCAGATCACTTTTGAATTGACTATTGGCTTGAAGATCAAATGCAAACCTAACTGAATGGAACACACAATCACCAACCAGTTAGTCCTATGCCACCAAACAAATTTGTGCCCTTGTTGAAGCCAAAGCATTAAGAATGTAGAGGCGCTAAACCTTTGATTCTTGCATCTCTTAAATTCCCTCTTTTCCTATTCTGGTTCAGGATCTTTACTAGAACCACTCTGATACCATGTTAATGTTTTGAACCAAAATAATACAAATGCAAAAAATAGATCATAAATACAAAATATCTAAGGAACAGAGACACAAAACTTTATCCTGGGAAAACCCTCCACTTGAGGGTGAAAAACCCAGCCCCGCAAAAGATGATTCCTTTATTGAATCCTGAAAATAAATACAATGCTCTCAAGCTTATGACTGTTAACTCTTAACAGTTAGCAATAGCCAAAAACACTTTTATCACATATATGTAGATAAGAAATATAATCAGATACTGAACATTACTCAAAGAATTCTCTCTATCTTTTCTCATGCATCGAGCAACATATCAACAGACTCCAGCAACCTTCAAGCAAGATAGTTTGCTAGCTCACAACAAGACTCTTCTACGCATGAGCACTATATCTATAGAGCTATACATGCTCATAAGAAGGAATAATCATCATAACCGTGACAATGAGAAGACCATACAAAAACATAGGAAAATCCTGTTCACAAATATACTTGATCATTTCCAAATTCATTGCTATGCACGATAATGAGTCAACCATAATAATAATGAGTCACCACAACACCACCACGTGTCTGACATGTCTCATTTAGAAGGCTGAGAGTCTATGGTTACAAAGCAGTTGACAGATCCAGATAATACTGACAATAAATCCCAGCCTCAACTGATGACACCACAAATTCAATAGTAGACAAAGACACCACACCAAGAGACCACGATGCCAATAGACTTCCACAGAATGACAAGGAGAAGCCGTTTTGAATAATATTCATGGTAACGTGCTTTACTTGAACGGTCATGACATAAACTCACACCGACATCTTCCATGATGCCAAGACAAACAAAAATACAATGCCAATAGCTAGGCAAGCAATAAAACCACTTAATGGTAATAATCAACACATAGAATAGAAACAATCATAATAGCTATAGGAAGTGATAACCAAATATAACAGTCGGTGACAACTACATCAATCGAAGGTGCTTTAAAACACAATAAGCATTTGTCATAGGTAAGTTGATATCTCTCTTGCAGCTACCAATACATTAACATTTTCGAGCTTCGAAATGGTAAAATCTTAAATTATATTTAATTTAGGTCCATTTCTAGGGGTAAAGGATTAAATGAGAATTTAATTCTCCTATGTAGGCCTCTCTAAAAGTTTGTGCCCTAGACTAGTATAAAAGGAAGCCTTCTCCTCTCATTTCAATCATCAATCAAGTGTGCAATCTGCTCTCACTCAAGAAAGCATTCAAGTATTCAAGTTCTCCATTGAAGATCAATGATTCAAGCATTCAAGCCTTTGAAGGGATTTGGTTCAAGCATTCAAGATTCATCATTCAAACCCTAGATCTATCCATCATGGTGGTGTGATCTTCCTTCAAGATCCTTTGTTCATCTTCAAGATCTATTCATTCTCCCTTCAAGGTGGATTCCAAGCATACAATCATGGAGGTTTTGATTTACATTTATTAGTGTTGAGTCCAAGCTTTCATATTAACATACTTGTTTACATTTCAAATACAATTGCATATCTATTGAATATCATAGCTTCGTTGTTAGATCTACTTCTACTACTTTCTAGCATTCTCTATTTCAATTCCATTTTAAGGTTGATTCCAAACTGGGGTTTGACTAAGGCAAACCCCTCATCCAAAAAACAAAACCATTTTTTCTTGCAAGAACATGTACAGAACGACAAATTACAGTACAAATTTGGATACCCTTTTCAGAAAACTTTCAAGATCCATGAATAGAATTTTCGTCGGAGCAGCACAAGTCAAGGTCGACATAAAGGGGTCAATGTCGACCTTTTTACCCAGGTCAAGGTCAAACTTTTTTAGAAAAGTAAAAGGTTTCTAGGTTTTCTCTGTCTCTGTGTTTCTAGGCTAGATCTAGGTGCAAAATTTTCCAAAACTGAGTACAGACATCAGAAAACAGCAATTTCCGAATCTACTACCTTTCAAGATAAGTGTTTATGTTTTATTAAGTTGTATATGTCCACAACATTTTCCACACACCACATCTATACACCCCTACTACCACATAGATATAAAAATATATCTTTACATATATGTTTATATCTTACACTTTGTAACAAAGAAAAGATGTGATGTATATCTTATTTTGAAATATTATTTTGGTGCACAAGCAATATGATATGTGAGTCATTTGTTGCCTGTTTAAGGGAAAGAAGAATACATATCAGATCTTTGAGTTTGAATGTATTTTTCTGATAAATTTAATATGTTAATTATTTCAATCATCTTTAAATGTTGCCATGTTTCATTTTATCAAGTGTATGTGTTTGCTATAAAATCTGTGAGTTTTATGCATTCATGTGTAAAATGAAATCTTAATCTCCCTCTTGTCCCTCTATAGTAGGAAGATTGAATAAATGGTTTGTGTGACATTCATTTATTTATTTCTTTAGTTATTAAATTTGAAATCACATTCATTCCATCTTGATGGGTGAATGTCAGTGTGCCTTATTTTCCTTCCAGTTAAAGACATAATCATCATTTCTTTCTTTGCAAATTCAATAAAGGGAGTTGTACCTTCACATCAAAATTCAGAGAGAACTTGCACATAACCATTGCAAGTGACTCAATTGTTAGTTTTGATTTTGTCTTTAACTGTATTGGATAAAATATGGATGGGGTCCTAGGACATTTGTTTGCGCATAAAATAGACCCCAAAGCCAATATTTTACACACACATTTGAATTGTAAGGGAAAATAATTGAAATTAGATAAAATAAGATACATATCTCATGATGAAATTAATTTGGAAATACTTGTTTTTTGGTGTCTATGTGTACTTTCGAGAAATTCTGCAATCTGGTTCGAACTGGAAATGCTGAGACGAAGAAAACCCAGTAATCATTTATCTTTCTGACATCAGGTAGTCTTTGACCCTCATAAAAGGTCAAAGGCTACATTTTTTGTTTGAAGGTCAATTTTAACCTTGTTCATAGATCTCAGAAGTTCACCGAAAAGGGTATCCAAATCTACTCTCAGATCCAAAATTCCACACCTGTACCTACAATAAAAAGAGGGTTTTTGTTGTTTATTTGAGGGGTTTACCTTGGTCAAACCCCAGTTTGGAATTAACCTTAATATTGAAATTGAAATGGAGAATGCTAGAAAGTAGTAGAAGGAGATCTAACAACGAAGCTATGATGTTCAATAGATATGCAAATTGTATTTGAATTGTAATCAAGTATGTTAATATGAAAGCTTGAACATAACATCAACAAATGTAAATCAAACCTCCATGATTGTATGCTTGGAATCCACCTCGAGGGAAGAATGAATGGATCTTGAATATGAACAAAAGGATCTTGAAGGAATATCACACCATCATGATGGCTAGATATTGAAGGAATATCCCTTCAATGGCTTGAATACTTGAATCCTTGATCTTCAATGGAGAACTTGGATGGAGAAGAGGACTTGAATGCTTGAATGGATGCTTGCTTGATGAAATGATTTGTTGATCTCCTTGCTTGAGAGTGCTTGAGCATGAAAACTTGATGTAGAGATCTTCTCACAAAACTTGATGGAGAAAATGAGAGAGGAAGACTTCCTTTTATAGTGATCTAGGGCACAATCCTATAGAGGGGCCACCTTGGGGAATTAAATTCCAATTAGGCCTCAACCATTTAGGAATGGACCTAAATTAAATATAATTTAAGGGTTTACCATTTCGGAGACCAAAACAGCGGACCCGGAAGTGAGAAAACAATTATTTCTGAAACCCAACAATCGGAGATCCTGACACCTTGAAATTTGAACCCAGGGTCAAAGATGAGCTTGATCCTAACCTAGTCAAGGTCGAGGTTGACTTTGACCTTAAGGGAACATATTTTAGGGTCTCAGTCAGAGTGAGAAACAAGAGGTCCTGGGGGTGCTCAGAGACCTAGAAATGATGCTAGAATAGGGTAGAGAGCTAGGGAGAGGCACAAAATCCTATGATGAACATGATGAAGTCCAGGAGGACCTATTTGTAAGTCCTACCTAGAAAATAGAGCCATAGAAGAGGTAAATTAAGGAGAATCCTTGGGATCCTAACCCTAATTTCACCTAGAATGAAGGAATCAAGTGCATAAAAGAAGTGGAAAGCGGAGAGAAAGCCAGATCCAAGAAAAAATCAATTGAAGGCATTCGACATGACCCAAAACCACTTACTCGGAGGGCTAAATGCTCTTAACATGGAAGTGCTTTCATTTCAAGATGATACATTAAGCCCCGACTTTAGCAAGAATATGGACTCGATGCAAACTCTTGGTAAAGGAGAAGAAAGAGGAGATACAAGTGGATTCACAATGAGATAAAATAACACTTACCTAAGGACACAAGCCCCCAGACTAAGGATTCTAACTCAACATACACGCATGAGGGTGTGAAAAGAGAAAACCAAAAGAACACGGGTTAGTATTAAATAACCCAAATCAATTAGCATAAGAAACCTCGCTAATAAATATTTATCATACTAATATCATATTTGGAAAGCTATCATAAAAGCATAAATGATTACATAAGAAAGACAAGAGCAACACTATAAATAACATAGCTTCATGATCCCATCCTACTAGCATGAAAGCGAAAAGAGAGAAAAGAGAAAGTGATTACCTCACCCAGTAAGATGCCCACCTTACCGTGAATCACCTTGGAGGGAGAGCCCAACAGGTTCACCCATAAACTGTGCTTGCAATTGTAATGTGTCTTCTGAAAGCTTCTAGAATATCCATAGATCCACCTTCTTGTATCACTATGAATATGAAATGTGTGTCTCCTCAGGATTTAGCAACTTATGTGCGTTACCTTCCAAAGATTTAGCATATTGAAAATGTGTGTCCCTTCAAGATTTAGCAACTTATGTGTGTTACCTTCAAAGGATTTAGCATATTTGAAATTGGAAATGCATGTCCCTTCAAGATTTAGCAACTTATGTGTGTTACCTTCCAAGATTTAGCATGCTGCAAAACAAAAGGTTAGAACAAAAATACATAATATAGAACAAGGGAGGCCATATATATGCCCCCCTCCTTAATATGGCAAAAAAATACTATTTTGACATGTTAAGGAAAGAAAAGAACAAGGATAAAGACTTCTTCAACATCAAGACAATATCCACAGACAACACCCAGTCCAAGCCAAGAAGGTCATAGCTCCTATGAGGCCATGGAAGGGATGAATGCAAAGAGATATCATGCAAGAAGTGAAAAAGTAACCCTTGTGAGGGATAGCACATTGTTCAATTTCCAAGGCGAGATATATATCAACCATGGAAACCCAATTTCAAACAATGAAATCAGTTGTGATCAAGGAAAAAGATCCTCAATGCAAAACCAAAATGTTCATGTATAATTGGATATCACATAATAGATAGATACTACTTAACCAAGGAAAGAGGTGAATCCCAGAATGATAGAAAAGAAGGAGATGACATCCTTGCCCCCCAAGTGTAGGAACAAAGATGAAAGGGGACCTATTATTTTGCTCGCAACGCTATGCAAGACAACGAGTCCCCAAGGATTAGGCTAGCATTGTTTACATAATGTGGAGCTCCATAATAGGAACATGAATGTTATTTAGAGAAAATAGGGTTGAAATGAAACTCTTTGCCACATGATATATAAATAACATTACTATCAATGAGTTGCCTAATCTTATAATGTAAAGCTTGACATTCATTAGTAGAGTGATCATGAAATCTATGATATAAATAAAAAGGAAGAGTCTTCAAGTATGGACTACGTTTCTTTTTGTGTTTATGTCTAGTAATCATCTTAGCACGAAGGAGTTTAGGCAAAAGGACTTCTTGGTCAAATTCCTTCATAGTTTCATCATGTTTTGAAGTGTTATTCGAGATGTTGTTAACATTGATTTTTTGTTGAGGACTAAATCCCAATCCATAAGAATGCTCATGGCCCCTAGTGTGTAAGGGCATTTTAATTCCTTGTTTATGCTGACCACATCCTTGACCATTAAATCCTTGTTTAACAAGGAAATGATAAACAAGACCATAACAAGAAGCCATATCAGAAGGAGTCAATGGAACCTTAGTAGATTTGACAGATTCATTGTGGGTAGAAGTAGTGACAAAGTTATTATGAAGGGCACTACAAGTAAAAACTCGTTGTTCAAACTCTCTTTGTTGCTTCATAAAATCAAGATCATTAACTTTATACTCTCCAATAAAGGGAGGAGTACAATCCAAGCATCCCCAATCATCATCAGGAAGAGCATTAGAGGAAGAAGAATTACTATTAGGAGTAGGAGTAGTGTGGGTTTGAATATTCAGACAAGGATTAGGTGCATCATTCGCATGAAGTGTATACATCTTGTTGTACAGATATAAACTTGAGTTTACGGTGAAGGGTGGAAGGAACAACATGCATCTCATGCAACCAAGGTCTACCCAAAAGAAGGTTATAATTGAGAGGTCCAGGCATAACATGAATAGGTGTGTTTAGGATGACCAAACCTACTTTGATAGGTAAGGTAATAATGCCTAAAGTGTTCTTAGCAATGTTATCAAAGCCATGTATAGGAACATTTTCAGGTTAAATAGTTGAAAGATCGGTGTTAATCGCTTTGAGCATGTCCATGCTACAAACATTAAGCCCAGATCCATTATCAATCAAGGTCCTATGAATGATACTTTTATTGATAGTTACATCAACCATAAGAGCATCATACTGATTCTGAACTTCTTTAGAAGGTAAATCCTTTTGAGTAAATACAATGTTAGGAGGACCCAAGGTAGCATGCATGCATTGTAAGAAGTTATTAATGTTCTCTTGATTAGGAGGTGGAGTAGGAAGAGTTGCTAGAGCTTTTTTCAAGGCTTCATAGTAGGTAGGTGAAGTTTGAAGAATCTCCCATAAAGAAATCTTGGCAGGAGTATTTGACAATTGAGTTATCAAATCATACTCCTTGCTAGGAAGACGAGGTGGAGGAGGAATAATAGGTTGAGAAGGTGGAAAAGAAGTAGAAACCACCAGATTAGGTTGAGGGTTATTCCTTGTACGATATGTGTGAGCTATCAAATCTTGATCATTGAAAGAATCCATAGGTTTACCTTTGATAGTAATGCGAGGGCAACCTTTGATAGTCAACAAGGGTTTTGGATAAACCATTTTAGTTGTCTCAACACTACAAATAGATTCACAAGAAGGAAGAAAAGAGGACATCCTAAGAGGAGATGAGGTAAGATCTTGATTCTCCATAGGATCATCACTAAAAGGGAGAGCATTAAGGGAATTCATATCATTCTCCACTAATGCCTCATCACTAGAAGGAATCTCAAATGGAGGTAAAGGATCTATAGTATCATTTTCTTTCACTAAAATGTCTACATGTGTTTTAGAAAAAGAGTTATCATCATGTATCAATATGTCATCTATTAATAAATCACCCTCTTGCATCAAAGCTTCTTTGCGAGGAGGGGATAAATCAATGTCGTTATCCAAGGGATCATATACAATGGTGTCATGAGGAAGAGAGTAATCAACATCCACATCCAAATGTTCATCCCAAATAGGAGGATTATCATCCCTACCAATAAAGCACATTGTAGGGTTACCATAATTCACTAAAGCTTGATCCCTAGAGGGGAAAGAAGGTAAAATAGGCTCATTAGGAGGAAAGTTAACATCAATCTTCAACTCATCTCCATAAAGAGAAATATGATGGAGATCACATACAATAAATGAAGTCTTTCTAGGTGTAACACCATGCAATGTTTGAAACAACTTACGCAACATGATAACAAATAAAAAAATGCATAGAAAATAGATCTAGTTATATCTAAATGCATTCAAATGAAAATCAAACACAATAGGGCATCGAATTCCACAAAAGGAGTTGTCGTAAAATGGGTTCACCAAAATGAATGGTGAAGGTGAACACACAAGTGAATACAAAGGAAGATCTAACACAATAGAGCATCTAAATCCAAAAAATAAAGGAGGCTAAGCGTGTCGGGTTCACCAAAATGAATAGAGGTAAAATGGAATCACACCTATTCAAATGTATATGATGTATGTGTATGGGAGAAATATGAGATCCACTCCTAAATCCAAATTCCCAAAGGAGAGATCCAATTTGATCAACCAAAAGGCTAATGCACAATCGAATCAATCTATGGAGAATATGAAAGAGAGAGAAAAACCCTATATTTCCCTATGGAGAATTATGCTTAAAATCTGAAATAATTGAAACATAAGTACTAACCTCAAATTAGGGAAAATCTGGAAAATGCCAATTTTTTATGTCTGTGTGTACTTTCGGGAAATTTTGCAACCTGTTTCAGACTGGAAATGTTGAGACGAAGAAAACCCAAAAATCTTTTGTCTTTCCAACGGCAGGTAGTCTTTGACCCTCATAAAAGGTCAAAGGCTACATTCTTTATTTGAAGGTCGATTTTGACCTTGTTCATAGATCTCAGAAGTTCACTGAAAAGAGTATCCAAATCTACTCTCAGATCCAAAATTCTGCACCTATACCTGCAAGAAAAAGAGGGTTTTTGTTGTTTGTTTGAGGGGTTTTCCTTGGTCAAACCCCGGTTTGGAATTAACCTTAATATTGAAATTGAAATGGAGAATGCTAGCAAGTAGTAGAAATAGATCTAACAATGAAGCTATGATATTCAATAGATATGCAAATTGTATTTGAAATGTAATCAAGTATGTTAATATGAAAGCTTGAACATAACATCAACAAATGTAAATCAAACCTCCATGATTGTATGCTTGGAATCCACCTTGAGGGAAGAAAGAATGGATCTTGAAGATGAACAAAAGGATCTTGAAGGAAGATCACACCATCATGATGGCTAGATCTAGGGTTTGAATGATGAATCTTGAATGCTTGAACCAAATCCCTTCAATGGCTTGAATGCTTGAATCCTTGATCTTTAATGGAGAACTTGGATGGAGAAGAGGAATTGAATGCTTGAATGGATTCTTTCTTGATAAAATGATTTTTTGATCTCCTTGCTTGAGAGTTCTTGAGCATGAAAACTTGATGTAGAGATCTTCTCACAAAACTTGATGGAGAAAATGAGAGAGGAAGGCTTCCTTTTATAGTGATCTAGGGCACAATCCTCTAGAGGGGCCACCTTTGGGAATTATATTCCAATTAGGCCTCAAATCTTTAGGAATGGACCTAAATTAAATATAATTTAAGGGTTTACCATTTTGAAGACCAAAACAACAGACCCGAAAGGGGGAAAACAATTATTTCTGAAACCCGACAATCGGAGATCCCGGGACCTTGAAATTTGAACCCAAGGTCAAAGAAGAGCTTGATCCTGACCTAGTTAGGGTTGAGGTTGACTTTGACCCCTTAAGGTTGAATTTGACCTTAAGGGCATAGATTTCAGGGTCTCAGTCATAGTGAGAAACAGGAGGTCTCAGGGGTGCCCTGAGACCTAGAAATGATGCGAGAACAGGGTAGAGTGCCAAGGAGAGGCAAAAAATCCTATGATGAAAATGATGAAGTCTAGGAGGACCTATTTGTAAGTCCTACCTAGAAAATAGATCCATAGAAGAGGGAAATTAAGGATAATCCTCTAGATCCTAACCCTAATTTCACCTAGAATGAAGGAATTGAGTGCTGAAAAGAAGTGGAAAGCGGGGAGAAAGCCAGATCCAAGACAAGATCAATTCAAGGTGTTCGACATGACCCCAAACCACTTAATCGGAGGGCTAAATTCTCTTAACATGGAAGTGCTTCCATTTTAAGACGATACATTAACTTTGGGCATTTAGGAGTCATTTGTGAAGGTATTTTTTAGAGGACAAATATGTTTGCTAACATACACAAATCAAGGTTCCTAAAACTAGGAAAACCTTCAATCGACCATAACTTGCACAAATTAAATCTAAACTCATCTAAATGTTTACCATAAATATCCATTTTGTTGTTCTACAACATAGAAGGCTAAGATTTAATCTCCAAACTTAACCACTTTGGGAACTATTAAATTAAGAGGAAATGGATAATAAAAAGGGAGGGGAATAAACATTTGAAGGAACAAATTGACATGATGGTCCTTATGAACTATCTTTGATAGGTTACCAAATAGAAATCGCATACCAAGGCACACAAAAAAGAAGAGCCTCAAGCCAAAAAGGGTCATAATAGGATTAAGTCCCAACATACCCTTTTCTTGAACACGTGTATATGATGAATCTCATTATGTGACTAAAATTATATTAAGAATGTCAACACTATTGTGGTTTTACCCCACTACTAGCCACCCTCCACCAAAAATTCTTATCTTTCTCCATTCAATACTTCATTTTATTTGTCAAATCTCTCATCTACAAAAACATTAGGTTCAATCTATACAACTTATCCCTTTACACCTACCACCTTATCTTTTTCTTCTTCCTTTGTACTCTATTGTACTACATCCACCAACACCTTTATCTCCCTCGAAACATAAAACACTATTGAATTATTTTCACTCACTGTTGTGCCAACATCAACTGACATCAATTCCATCTCTACATATTTATCATCTATTATTTCTACTATTTTAGGATCTCTTTCTTAGTTATTGTGTACTAATTTTATCAACTCTCTTATTTGCACACTATTGGTACTACTGTTGCACTTCTTTGTTAATTATTCAATTCTTCCTCAATATCTTGTGTATTAATTTTATCAACTTCTTATTTGTGTCACTTACAAAATATTATGCCTTATATTTCTCTTCCTTTACTGGTAGATCTTCTTCTACCAAATCAATAAATCACGTCTCCATATATTTCATAATACCTTCTTCTCTCCTCATACTATTACTAACTCTTCAATCTTCCTTATAATATGCATCGTATTTTCTCTTTAATATATCTTCTTTTACTATCAATAACTAACATCTCCATATAATTCATCACCACCTTCTCTCTTGAAAATGCTAGAAACTCTTCTATCTTTCTTATATTCACTTGTCACTATAACTAGATGATTGCTCTTACAATATCCTAGATTGCACGAGGACATACTTTTCCCTTTCTTTTCCTTACATAAAAATTGTAAACAAGATGATGCTAAATACCATAGGATTGTCCACATTACACATCTTGTTTTCCTTCTCCGCTCTTACTAATGTGAGCTCTTCTCTCCTTCAGAGTACAACATTTTAAATATTATTTTGCAACACACTCCTAAGCCAATCTCAACTCATTTCTTCATAATTCCTTTCTCTCAACTCCTTCAATGAAAATATCATAGACCTACTTAAAGACACTCTATTCCTAGAAGACATCTTTGTACCCAAATTTATAATCCTAAAATATAATTTTAGACAATTTAAATATCATACCACAACCCAAAACTAGTTTATTTTGCAAACAATCTACACATTTACTCTACTCAATGCTTTAATTGGAAGATGTCGAGTCTCAAATCACTCACTATGTACACTTTCCAATTAGTGGATTATTTTCCTACACCTTCTACCCAAAAATCATTTTTATATGACACCCATATATATTCTTGAGCATATAGGATACAACTTATTTAAACATCAAATTATTACACTATCTTGAAATACAAGATTCTTTCACACCTACCATATTTCTGGAAAAACACATCCCAATAAGAAACAAATATTTGTATATTAACAATTGATTCCACCCTCTCATATCTCTAATAATTTGCCTTATTTCTTAACACACTTACAATTAATTTCTAGATCCCCATGAAACCTTGTGGAAAGAAAACCCTACTCTAATGTCATTTTTGCAATATAGACAAGGGGATTGAGTGAAATATTTTCTTTCCTTGCAACCACTTAAATAAATGTATCACATGTGCTAAGTGGAAGTCAAAATAATAATATTATTATTGAATTAAAATAAAAAAATTATTTGCATGCTAGCACAAGATGACAAGAAGCCAAACTCACTACACACCTACAATCCCGAATTTTTCCAACTATCGCTAAAATAAAACTTCTCACTTTGTCTCTCCATTATTGTACACAAACATTACTCAACCCATTATAATATCTTCCCTATTTTTGTACACAAAATAATTCCTATTGGCCCCTTCAATGGCCATGCTCTACACTATCTCCTATAGATTATAAATCCTTCTTTGAATCGGTCTCCCTTCTTTCCTATTCCACTTATTTTTCCTTGAAAAAATAGTTTTAGGGTCTCCTTTGGAGCCTTCTCTCTTAGATCATCTCTCACTTGTACCTTTGTCTCATTCAATCTAGGCACACTATCCCTTCATGCATAGATAGAAAACTAATTATTTAACAAGTTTTTTTTTTGTGTGTATTTGTTGTTTATGAACATGTATATGCATGTGTATGTGTATATGCATATGTGTGTGTCCTTAGAGTACCAAAAGAAACTACTATTTAATGACCTTTCTTTCATAAACAAATATACTTTTAATCCACCTTGGTAATAGTTCTCTTAAATTCTCTATCAAGTGGCGATCTCCAAATATCTTCATGGCTTCTAGGAAATAACTTAGTAGAAATCATCCACCACATGATTATAAATAGTCACATCCTTAAGAAAACAATAATTATTCAAAGAGGAAACAAAAACTAGTAATGGACAACTTTAAAGGCAAAAGGATGCCTAGATAGGAAAATAATATATGATTAATTATCATTGAAATTAACAAGAGCACATATATTTTACAATAAAATTCCTACATGCAACCAAAATAGTGCACACTTCAAAATGATGTGATAGATTAATAGATTACATCCATTTGGACATGTGTTTACTTTTACATCTAGACATTCATAGGTCCATGTTTACATACATGTCCATCTCTGATGGTACTAGACATGTACATTTCATATATTTATCAAGACATGTGTTTATAGTCTGGCATATTTACACTAGACCTTGATATATACATGATTTGACATGTGTTTATAATTTGACATATATTTGACATGTTCTTATACGACACCAGCTACAATGCAACATATTTTCACTGAGCCCCTTGTCCCATCTGCATGTCCTATTATGATTATACACAGTCCTTCCCCTACAACTGACACGGTTAATAACTTTTAATCAAAACAAAAAAATGAACTGCATCCCCCTATAAAATAAGTTTGCCTAAGTAAAAATTATGGACTAGTATTTTTTGTATTTGAATATTTAAAGTGACATGTAAAAATTATTTTGTTTAGTTTTAAATAATTTATTTAGTAAATTTTTATTTTTCACTTGAATTTGTTATATACTATTTTTTTATCGGTGAACTTGTTATGTAATATTAAAAAATATTATAATATGTGTGTGTGTGTGTGTGTGTGCATGTGTGTGTGTGCACGCGCGTGTGTGTGTGTGGGTGTTTATTTGATGACATTTTTATCTAGATTAGATCTATTTATATGTTTAAATATCTACATTTGAATCAATACATCAATTAATCAATTTCACATATTTTATAGATAATAATCATTTTAAGGTACAATGTAAGGTCAATTAATACATCAAGTCATCAATATAACATGTATAAGGTCATTTAATCAATTTAACCTACTTAATACATAAATTAATATTCCAATTTTTCAATTGAATACATCCCCTTAAGACATGTAAACATAAATAATATATTTATCTACTATCCAAGGTCATTTAATCAATTTAATCTTTTTTTATTAAAGAGGGGTAAATGCTTTGACCCGGAGCTATGAACAGGTGAGGCCACAAATGGGGGACCTCATCCCCAATGAGATTTGAACCTTGATGGCAAGACCAACAACACAACAACTTAACCATCACAACATGCTACTATTGGCAATCAATTTAATCTTGAACTAATTGATTTAACCTATTTAATTCATTAATGAATATTCAAAATTTTCAATTGAATACACCCCCTTAAGACATGTAAACATACATAATATATTTATCTACTATTTAAAGTTATTTAATTAATTTAATCTTGAACTAATTGATTTAACTTATTTAATACATCAATTAATATTTAAATTTATCAATTGAATACATCCCCTTAAGACAATTTAATATTCAATGTCAATTTCATACAACCCCTTAAGACATGTAAACATAAATAATTTATTTAGACTAGTTAAGGTCATTTAAACTATTTAATCTTGATCTAATCTAAACAATAATTTCAAAATAAGATCTAGTAAGAAAATGCAATGAATTCTCCATAAAACATAATTACATTAGGTACAACATCATCCCCTTAAGCCATTTCAATTACATACCCTTAAGCCAAATCTTGCAAACATAAAATTTGTCTAGCCTTGGAAACATAAACACATGTTTCTAAATATTATTTAGACCCCATCAAGTGGTTGATCCTACTCTTGTAGAATATTCTCTCATGATCCTCACTATCTAGTCTCCACTTACGATGCCCATGTTGAAATTTAACTAGATAGAGATAAAGGCAGCTAGCAATTACTAGGTAGATATATTGACATACCATATTGTCAAGTTGATAATAAAAAAATTGAATCCCATGTTGAAATATTTATTGAACTTGGGTTGACCCTTCCCCTTGAGCTTCTACTTGTTGATTGCAAGCTACTGTGCACAAAAGAGAAACAAATGAGAAAATTTTAGAGGATAAAGAGACCTAAAGACACTAAAAATATCAATAACAATAGCAATGATGAGAGAGAGAGAGAGAGAGAGAGAGAGAGAGAGTACAAAGACCTAAAAAGACTAATAAGAGACTAGAGAAACCTAAATAAATACAAAAATCTCCCAAAAACACTAAAAAGAGACTAGGTTGTACCTTAAAAGACAAATGAGACTAGAGAGGCCTAAAAAAACTAAAAAACTTATAAAGAGACTAAAAATAGAATAAAAATACCTAAAAAGAATAAAGAGAGAGAGAGAGAGAGAGAGAGAGAGAGAGAGAGAGAGAGAGATCCTAAACACACTTAAGGGAGGGAAGGGGAGAGCTCACTTCTAGAGGACCTAAAGAAGGGTTGATGATGCAGGAGCTTTTAGTGGCTTTTTAAGACTTCTAGGAGAATGACGCAAGAGCTTTTAGTGGCTTTTTAAGACTTTAGTGTTTTATTTAGTTTTTTTTAGAAAGTTGTTTTTTATAATAACCTCAAAATATTGTTTCCAATTTTGAAGGTTAGTTGGCAATTCATCTTATCTTAGTTTTAGGAAGCTTCATGAAAAAAATTAGCTTTTTTCGAGTTGTTTTAAAAATTACCAAAAATGGCAAAAAATAGTTTTATGAAAAAAATTGCCAAAAAAAAGTAATTTCAGATTTTTACTTAAATTAGTGTTTTCTCTCATTGTAGAAAAGAAGAGTATTTGGAAGAATAAAAAGAAGGATTGTAATTCTAAAAATCTTATGTGTTTTTTTTTCTCTCTTGTATTTTTGTTAATTGTTAAAGGAATTTTAGCTGCATCATCTGGTATCAGAGCCCAGAAGGTCTGAGAAAGAGAGTTTAGTGTTTGTGTATTTGTGTTTGTGCAGGTTGAAAAGAGGCCTAATTTCCAAAATACTAGGTAGAGAAGAGAGAAGACCTAGGTGAGGAAAAAAGACAAAGTGGAAGCAAGGATAAAGGGACTTGCTTGAAGAGATGGATTTGTTGAAGAGATGCTTGCAGAGTGAGGGCTCACTAAAGAAGAAACTAGAAAAAAAAGAGAAGATGAAAGACAAAAGTGTGAAGAAGAAGGAAGATGGCAAGGAAAATTTAGAACATCTTAAGCAGGAGGTAAAAAGGTTGGATCAAGCCTTCAAAGAATTGGCAACAAGATTTTCTCTAGAGATACAAAAATGACACCTACCAGTTAAGAAGAAGATCACATGGCCCATTAGAAAGATTATTCAAAAGAGGAAAATGAAAGAAAGGACAAAAATAATAGAGGAAAAGGTAGAAAATGAAATGGTGAATATACCTATGACTGTTTTGATATCAAGAATTGAAGAAGACAAGGTAAACACAATTGTAGATGAGTCTTCCTATCATTTTCAATTATTTGAATATGATGTTCAAACTGAGCAAGTGGAAATTCATATTGATAATGAGGTTGATAGTGAAGATGTTTGTGATTTGTTTGTTAATGAGGCATATGCAGATTTGCAAAAGTATTATGAAAATTGTGGTAATACAGAGTATGATGTTATATTATATGACATGAAGATATAAATAATGATGCTATTGAAGTATATGCACAAGAAATAGAATTTTGGACACTAAAAGTTGAGCTAGCATTGAATAAGAGATGGGTTAAGAAAAAGAAGAGGAATAAGGACCCAAGGGTAGTTGAAATATGGACACATTTCCAAAGAATTGGAAGACCAGGAAAAAGGAGTAGACTTGCATTCAAGAAGGATTCAATTTTCTCTTCTCTGGGTTAATACAATAAATATCTGGTATAATGCGAACAATTAGATTTAGACAAGAAGCATGCATTCAAAAAATAACTTGCAGGAGTTGCATTCTTTCAACTAGAGGAGAATGATGTAGGAGCTTTTAGTGGCTTTTTAAGACTTCTAGGAGAATGATGCAGGAGCTTTTAGTGGCTTTTTAAGACTTTAGTGTTTTATTTAGTTTTTTTTAGCAAGTTGTTTTTTATAATAACCTCAAAATATTGTTTCCAATTTCGAAGGTTAGTTGGCAATTCATCTTATCTTAGTTTTAGGAAGCTTCACGAAAAAAAGTAGCTTTTTTCGAGTTGTTTTAAAAATTACCAAAAATGACAAAAAATAGTTTTATGAAAAAAATTGTCAAAAAATGTAATTTCGGATTTGTACTTAAATTAGTGTTTTCTCTCATTGTAGAAAAGAAGAGTATTTGGAAGAATAAAAAGAAGGATTGTAATTCTAAAAATCTTATGTGTTTTTTTTTTCTCTTGTATTTTTGTTAATTGTTAAAGGAATTTTGGCTGCATCATCTGGTATCAGAGCCCAGAAGGTCTGGGAAAGAGAGTTTGGTGTTTGTGTATTTGTGTTTGTGCAGGTTGAAAAGAGAACCTAATTTCCAAAATACTAGGTAGAGAAGAGAGAAGACCTAGGTGAGGAAAAAAGACAAAGTGGAAGCAAGGATAAAGGGACTTGCTTGAAGAGATAGATTTGTTGAAGAGATGCTTGTAGAGTGAGGGCTCACTAAAGAAGAAACTAGAAAAAAAAAAGAGAAGATGAAAGACAAAAGTGTGAAGAAGAAGGAAGATGGCAAGGAAAATTTAGAACATCTTAAGCAGGAGGTAAAAAGGTTGGATCAAGCCTTCAAAGAATTGGCAACAAGATTTTCTCTCGAGATACAAAAATGGCACCTACCAGTTAAGAAGAAGATCACATGGCCCATTAGAAAGATTATTCAAAAGAGGAAAATGAAAGAAAGGACAAAAATAATAGAGGAAATGGTAGAAAATGAAATGGTGAATATACCTATGACTGTTTTGACATCAAGAATTGAAGAAGACAAGGTAAACACAATTGTAGATGAGTCTTCCTATCATTTTCAATTATTTGAATATGATGTTCAAACTAAGCAAGTGGAAATTCATATTGATAATGAGGTTGATAGTGAAGATATTTCTGATTTGTTTGTTAATGAGGCATATGCAGATTTGCAAAAGTATTATGAAAATTGTGGTAATACAGAGTATGATGTTATATTATATGACATGAAGATATAAATAATGATGCTATTGAAGTATATGCACAACAAATAGAATTTTGGACTCTAAAAGTTGAGCCGGCATTGAATAAGAGATGGGTTAAGAAAAAGAAGAGGAATAAGGACCCAAGGGTAGTTGCAAATATGGACACATTTCCAAAGAATTGGAAGACCAAGAAAAAGGAGTAGACTTGCATTCAAGAGGGATTCAATTTTCTCTTCTCTGGGTTAATACAATAAATATCTGGTATAATGCGAACAATTAGATTTAGACAAGAAGCATGCATTCAAAAAATAACTTGCAGGAGTTGCATTCTTTCAACTAGAGGAGAATGATGCAGGAGCTTTTAGTGGCTTTTTAAGACTTTAGTGTTTAATTTAGTTTTTTTTAGAAAGTTGTTTTTTATAATAACCTTGAAATATTGTTTCCAATTTTGAAGGTTAGTTGGTAGTTCATCTTATCTTAGTTTTAGGAAGCTTCACGAAAAAAATTAGCTTTTTTCGAGTTGTTTTAAAAATTACCAAAAATGGCAAAAAATAGTTTTATGAAAAAAATTGCCAAAAAGGGTAATTTCAGATTTGTACTTAAATTAGTGTTTTCTCTCATTGTAGAAAAGAAGAGTATTTGGAAGAATAAAAAGAAGGATTGTAATTTTGAAAATCTTATGTGTTTTTTTTTTCTCTCTTATTTTTTTGTTAATTGTTAAAGGAATTTTGGCTGCATCAGTCGAGAGAGATAAAAAAGCATAAAAAGGATAGAGAGAGATAAACAAGCATAAACTAGAGAGAGAGCGGGGAGAATCTAGAGAGACAAAAGTAAAGATGCATACCTGCTCTAGTTCTATGATAGTGTGCTAATGCATCGTTGTAATTTCTTTGTTCTTTATTAGGTAACCACTTTCATTCAAACTTTGTTTCCCTTGTCCTTTTATTTCCCATCTCCTTTCCAAAAATATGTCCTTGAAAATTTTACACCAACAAAAACATTTAAATGAATTATCTCTTATTTTGGTTTTTTTTTAAAATGAGAAAAGTAAATTTAATTTATACCAACCATTTAATTAATAAAGAAATATTTTTGACCTACCTAGTTCGAGCAAACATGGGTGGTTAATAGTACCCATGTTTTCTCGAAGTAGGTCATTGCATATTTTTTTGTGTGCCACGTGTTCCTTTGAAGATGGGTTCGATCAAACACCCTTTGATCGACCATATGTTCGATTGAAGGGCCTTGTTATGGGCTTCTCCCCCAAAACCACCTAATTGCTTCTGCAGATTTTTGGCCTTTGAAGCTCTAGTTGAAGGGTCAAAAATATCAATCTTGACAAAGCCAAATGTAGGATTGTGCTACTCAAAACAAAATTTTCAATGATTATGATTTTAATATATATTGAGTTAATTATGACTTTGTGTTTTTAGTTTTACTAAACATAGGTTTTGCACCATATATCAACTTCTATGTTAAATGCTTATGGAAAAATAATAAAGTAAAAACGTTTTTGAATAATACCTAGGCACTAGGTCTTGATGTCCTCTTTTTAACAAAAACATTGAATTTTGATACATATAAAATAAGTTATGGATAGTTAACGTCACTTCAAAAATTAATAAAATATAAAATATACATCTTAATCAAATAAAACTAATTTCAATCACTAGATATCTATGTTAAAAATCTAAATTCGAAAGAATCACTTTTTAATCCCTTTTAGAAAAAAGTTATGTAGGAGTAAGTGAATGTCACTCTTTAAAAATGTTGTTTTCTATTTAAAACTAGTTTTTGAAGGAGATGGAAAAATTGATAGAAATCAATTCAGAAAAAAATGAAAAAAATATATTTAGAATCTACACACAAATGCTAAAAAAACACTAGTTTACATCATTTTCAAATTCCTAATAGTTTAGCGGCAATATGTGTTTAAATGCGAAGTTATTTTTAAAATTTTCATTTCAGTGTCAAAGTTGGCAAAAAAGTGTAACCCACTATTATGGGACCAGCCGGGTTGAATAGAAAAAATACAAGTCCAAGCCTCCTTTATAATCCATGTCATCAAATTTTGTCTTTTCTAGTGCCAATTGTTTTTTAAGTTGCTAATAAAGTTGACCCATATTTTTCTTGTCATAATTACTATTAAAATCATTTAAATTATTGCCAAAGATGACAATTGCCAATTAGAAAACTACCCCGATTTTGGAGTCCTACAAGTGTTGTTGCCAAATAAGATAGCACTAGCAAAGTTACATAAATATTTATTACTGAATATGGTACTTTTGAAAGTCAAAATAAATTATTATTGAAAATATAACTATTTTCCTTTTGCTACCGAAGTTAGAGCATTTTAGTTCCATGAGTATATTTTGAAATAGTGACATTAAATTAAATTATTTGAGCCTCATTTGGTCTATTTTTGGTGATATAAACTCATGTAACTTGATGTTATTACATAATACAAGTTGGTGAAGAAATTTTATGAGCTCAATCATTAGAAAACATAAAAAGGTAGTGGAATCTAGAATCTCTCTTCTAGGATGCACACAAATTTCAACATGTTCCATTACTAATTTTAGCTACATCTAAATAGAGACCTTCTTTCCCCTCTTCGGCCTTTTATTTGGGATACATCTTGTCCTCTAGTAATTTTATCCATTTACTTCCATCTCTATAACGGATCATTATCCACCATAGATTGATCTCATCTTCTAGAAATTTATCTTGTTTTTGTTTCTCTAGTAGATAAATATCCATTACTATCCATCCATTTTCTCCAAAATTCTCTCATATTCTTCTCAACTCTTATAGGATTTGGCCCATCACTATTTATCTTCATTTATTGCAAGCTCTTCTTTCCCGACTCACTAATGCTTCTCCCACACCATCATCCATGAACACTTTTGACTTAATATCTACAACTTATCCCTATACACTTACTACCTTCTTATCCTTTCCTTATTTTCTTTAATGTACCCCACTAACCAAGAACTCCATGTCCTCCAAAGAAAAAATCACTATTGCATTCTCTTTGGTCATTGTTAGATCACATCCACATCCTCTTATTGTAATACTACTAAAACACTTATGTTTTATCTTTAATGATCCCTCAACATCTTATATACTTAGAAGCTACTCAACCTTCTTCATCACGCCGCTTACACTACATCTACCTCACTAATTTCAACTATTCTCTCCTCTAGAGTATCTAACATTTCATATATTTGTACACACATACTTTTATCTCTTTTCCAAAGAAGTATTTTCTATCCTCTCTACTAATTGGAATTTTACAAATATTCTTAATGCCACTTTAGTCCTTTTGAAAGATATCTTCTCACACACACTCATGACCTCAAATTCATGCAATTTATGCAAATGAATATATCATACCACTATTGGAAACTACAATTGAAACAATTGTTATATTGTCATTGATGTCAAACCTTAACTGGTAAGACAATTTCTATCTAGTAGAGTACCATATCTTTTGATTGATGAAGAGGATTTGAAAAGAGGAGATAAAAAGAGGACCTAGTGAAAGGTTGAGTTATGAGATACTACAATGGGTACTTGATTAGTTGGAACGTTGACAAGATAATGTGTTGTTTATCTTTAACACTAAGTGAAGAAGTAAGTTGATTTGAAGTTTAGGCTTAGCCAAGAAAAAGAGAAGAAATTTAGTTTAAGCCGAGTGATGCTAATGTCGACCGAGTGCCAGTATAAGATGAGTAAATTTTAATGTTGACCAAGCATCACTAATTAACGAGTATCAAAGAATTAATCGAGAAAAGATGGTATTTGTCGTGAAGACATTTTTTAGCAATGATCAAGTTATTCAGTGATGACTGAGTAGAAGAACACAGTATTGACCGAGTGTTAGTAATTTATAGTTTGTGAAGGAATTGAGAATCCCAACCGACATAGTTGAATTCTTAGGATATGAAAAATGTGTTGACATTAATAATGAATGACTTGGAGCATTTAATGCATGGTAAACCATTTTATTATAGATTCAAGGAGAATTTTTGAGAAGTATCTAGGACAAGAAGGAGAACAAAATGATGGAAGGATTCGATGGATCTGACCTAAACCTAAGATCTACGGAAGAGATTAAGTAGAAAAAGATTAATCTACCTAATCAAGGAGGTCTAATGTTATCATAAGAGAGAGTGTGGGAAAGAGGTTGATGTTATTGACTGACGAATCTAAGCAGAAGGCTAAGAAGAGTTGGACAGAGTTGAGGTGATTGCTTGAAGGGATTTCTGAGTTGATCAGAGACGGATATGGTAATGAAGGCCAGTTAGTAAATCAACATATGAGCATATTGGATCTGTATTTGTAAAGTGAGTTGTATATTTTAGTTTAGAACCTATTGTTACTTTCTAACCATTGTATCAATCTAAATCCTTTAATCAAGGTTGACCTAACAGTCATTTGTAAAACCTTTAATCAAAGTGACATTCTAATGGAATATCTTAAGCCCTCTAACCAGGCCACTCTTAATAGGGTGATTAAATCCTTTAACAAGGTTACACCTAACAGTGTGTATTGTAACCTTTAACATGGTTGTCTTCTCACAAAGATCACTTCAGAAGAGTGAAAATTTGGTAGCATGTTATTGGTGGTTTTTCCCATATTGGGTTTCCACGTTAAATCCTAGTGTCATACTTGTGTGAATGTTATTTGATGTGTTATTTTGTTGAAAGCTTTAAATTCTACAAGTTGATTATTTTGGACAGTGGACTACAAGTTTTATGTTATTGATATAATATATAGAGACTGAGTAAATTTTTGAATAGATATGAGTTTGTTGAAGTATTTAAAAGTTCAATTGGTACATCTGGACCTGAGGATAATTGATTCACCCCCCTCTCAGTTATTCTAAAATAATTCTAACAATTGGTATCAGAGCTTGTGGTGCTTGAAAGGAAAAATTTTAAAGGTACTTGAAGAAAATGATCAAGATGTACAAAAAAGAGGTACCGAAGCTGAACAAGGAAAACTTCCCTGCATGGAAAAGTTTGATGAAATTACACCTAGCTAGAATTGGTGATTCAATGAAATACTATGTGAAACTTGACTATGTACTAGTTACTACACCTATGAAAACCAAGGAGATGAAATAAACAAAAGAACACAACCAGGAAATGTTGGAGATTTCATTATCCCTAAGTTATCATGAATTTGAAGATGTCAAGGACTATACTAATGCAAATAAAATGTGAGACACACTAGCAACTATCTATGGTGGGGACACAAATGTGCTGAGAGCCAAATTTGAAATCTTGAGAGGTAAGTTTGATTAAATGAAAATGCAAGAAGGTGAAAACATTGTTCAATATTTTGGCAGAGTTAAAGAGGTAGTAAAGGCTATTAGAGGAGCTAATGGAAACATTAATGATGAAACTGTTATTAGCAAAGTTTTGAGAACCCTACTTCCTATCTATGCTGTTAGAGTTTTTACAATACAAGAATCAAGATGTACTCATGGTAACATACTAACTGTGGAAGGTCTTGTTGGTAGGCTTACTGCTTTTGAGTTATCAAATTTTGATAGTTTTACTACACATACTATTGAATCTGCATTCAAGTCTCAAATGGTTCTTCATAAATCTAAGAAAGGAAAAGAAAGATGTGTGAGAAGTGACAGTAACAGTGATAGTGATACTTCTGATGATGATCTAGATGATCTTGAGACACTTATGGATAGAAGGTTACCAAGAGGAAAAGGAAAATTCAAAGGTAAACTTCCTATAATATATTTTTCATGTAAAAAAGTTGGCCATATTGTAGCAATATTACCTAACAGGAATGATAAGGGTGAAAGAAGGGAAAGCATGTATAAAGACAAAAGGAATGGCAAAAATCACAGAAGGTATAAGGACTACAAGGATATAGGTAAGAAGTCTTGTTATATTGCTGAAGAAGAAATCAATAGTGAATCTAGTGAATCTAATGATTCTAATGTAGAAGTTCTTTATGTTGCTATGAAAGATGAGAAAATTGCACTTATTTCATATGTTAGTAAAGGTGACAAATGGATTATTGATAGTGGTTTCTCACATCACATGAATGGTGATAAAGTTAAATCTTAAATCTTAAATCATTACAAAGGTAGGAGTGTTAAGTTTGGTAATGATGCACCATGTCCTGTGAAGGGAAAAGGATCAATAAGATCAAATGTGATAATACTTATTGGGTTGAAGGTCTTAACTATAATTTATTGAGTGTTGTAGAGTTGAACAATACTGGTTATCAAGTTGAATTTCATCACAAGAAGGCTAAAATATTTGATGCCACTGGTGAAATAATTGGAAGTGGAGAACATACAAGAGGTAATTTGTTCTATCTAGACCTATCTAAAGAAACATGTTTGTTTGCACAATTTGATGATGTATGGTTATGGAATAAGAGGTTGTGTCATGTGAATTTTGATAATTTGGTAAACATCAGTAAGATGAAGAAAGTTAGGGGTTTACCAAGATTGAAGAAACCTGAAAATGTGATGTGTAAACAATGTCAATTGGGAAAAATGACAAAGTCTAGTTTTAAGAGAAAGACATATTTTTTATAATATTTTGGAATTGGTTCATACTGACCTTTGTGGACCTATTGGTGTACAAAGCTATTGTGGTGATAAATATTTCATTATGTTTGTTGATGACTATTCTAGAATGATGACTATGATGTTTCTTAAAGAAAAATATGATGCCTTTCAGTTGTTTAAGTGGTATTTGGCAAAAGTTGAGAAAGAAACATGTAAAAGCTTGAAATTTCTAAGATTTGAAAAAGGAAAGTTTATATCAAATGAGTTCAACATATTCTGCAATGATAAAGGAATAAAGAGACAAATGTCCACACCAAGGACACCTCCATAGAATAGTATAGTAGAGATAATAAATAGATCAATTATAGATTGTGCTAGAACATTGATGATAGAGAAGAATGTTGCACAAAAATATTGGAGAGAAGTTGTAAGTACAATTATTTATACCTTGAACTGAGTACAAATCAAGAAAGGTACAAATGCTACACCTTTTGAATTATGGCATGGTTATGCACCTAATGTGAAATATTTTAAAGTCTTTGGAAGCAAACTTTATATACTGAAGGACAATAGTGTACACACTAAAATGGTGCACTTCTATGAACCATTACATGCAAGGTTGCTCAAGAATGAGACCTCACAAAGCAGCTCATAGCTCTCTATGCATGGAGTTGCAAGGGACTATGATGTATTTGCTCTCAGCTAGAGCTACAAGCTTGTGACCTTGCTAGTCAACCACACAATGAGAGATTCAAATGAGGACAAGGGCAAGAGTGCCAATATCCTCAAGAATCACTATGAAAATGCAATGCAAGCTAGTCTATGGAAATGAAAATGCAATGCAACTAAGCTATGAAATGGAAATAACAAGTGTTACAAATCCCTCCTATTAAGCTATGTGAAGTTATGCTATTGCATGAAAAGAAATCTAAGCTATGAAAGCCATGAAAAATGAAACTACTTATGCAAGAATGTAAACTAAACTATGAAGCAAATGAATAAATCTAAAGTAGGATGCAACAATGATCTCTAAAAAGCTTCAAAGTCTTCAAGGATTCCTGCAGCATAAGGTTAGCATAAAAACATGATATGCAAATGAAGGAGAGAGCTTTCCTTTTATAAGAAATGAGGTGAAATGGACCATTGAGATTAAGAGGCAAAAAGTCTTAATCAGCGGTGGAGCTTGAAAGAGGAGCAATCCATGTGCACAAGTATCCTCCAATAGAAAATGGCCAATCCCTTAGAACTTCTTTCTACTTCATCATATGCCTTGATTGTGATCTTTTTCCTTATGTCAATGATGTCTTCGGAATATCCTAGAGCCTTCAACAAACTCATGGTACAAATATTGAGCCCCGCACCCCCATCTATCAATACACGCCTGACATGGGTTTTATGAATCATGACTTCGATGTGTAAGGCCAAGTTATGTGGGTGACTAATGGATTTGTCGTCTTCTTCTGAGAAAGTGAGGTAATGAGGGCTAGCCAAATGGTTGACCATATTCTGGAATTGATCAATATCTAAGTTGTTAGGGACACTGGTTGCTCGCAAAGCGTCCTCAAGGACACGCTTATGCTTAGGGGATAATTCTAAAAGTTCAAAAATAGATATCTGCACTGGTGTACGTTGTAATTGGTCAATAAGGTTATAATTGGAATTAGGACCAACAACAGATTTAGGAAGAACACCCTTGGACATGGGCTGCTTAGACTTGCTAGAGCTAGGACCTCTGATAATAATGGGAGCTTGAGCCTGACCCCTAGTGACAGCATTGAGGGATTGGGGCATCCTTCGTGAGTGAGGACCTCTTAGCACCACAACGGGTCCTTCATCAGACCTTGGAGTTGAATCCACATCATATCCATAAGGATCTTTCCCTCTCATCATGTTGATATTATCATCAGCAGCTTCAAGCATATTAATAACATTTTCAGCATTGGTGTAGGCATAGTTGATAGCAGCTTTGCCCTGCTTGTTGTTAGAATTTTATCCTTTCTCATATTTGGGCAAGGGTTCTTTAAAAGCCTTATGATCTGCATTGGTAGTTAAACCATCAACTTGTAATCGCCCACTTTCAATGAGGTCTTGGACAAGATGTTTAATCCTAAAACAATTTTCTATATCATGTCCAATTCCATTGTGGAAGACACAAAAGGCTTTCTCATCCCACCAATGAGGTTTAGGATCGGGTATGTGGTGCTTGGTAGGATCCTGAGGTTGCGCCAAATTATGAGCAATTAGTGTCTTGAAAATGTCTGCATAGGAGTCCCCAAGTTTGGTAAATTGTCTCTTTTCCTTCTTAGGTTTCCCTTGATACTTGGGTTTATTCTCTTGTTGTCCTGAGGACGCTTGCAGCTTCATGGCTTGCACCACATTGGAGAGATTAAGAACTCCTTCATTCTTAGGTTGTGGTGAGTCAACAACTCCGTCATTGACCACCTGTTTATTCTTGTTCCAATAGGAGTTCTTTTTGTCCTTATAACCATTATTGTTGTTGTTTTGGCCATTGTTGTTATTAGTGGATTTAGCCAAAATTCCTTGTTCTTTTAGGACATCCTCTATGCGACATGCCACTTCTACCATGGTATCAAAAGAATTGAATGGTATCTTTCTTACCTCATATCTTAATTCCGGCACTAAGTTACTCACAATGATGTCTATTCTTTCCTCCTCAGGAATTGTCCTTGGATATTTTGAGCACAAACGTCTCCACCTTTGTAGGAAAGTGACAAAAGGTTCTCCTTGAGTTTGTTTAAGTTTGCACAAATCAAGCATTGTGACTGACCTTGATAGATTATAAGCAAAATGTTGAACAAATCTTTGGACGAGTTCTTTAAATGACTTTACTGGAGGAGTAAGGTTGGTGAACCACTCCATGGCTTGACCTTTGAGACTCCTCAGAAATAATCTCATCAAGTAGGAGTCTTCATGATGAAAAAAAAAGCTCATTATGTAGAACTGTCAAACATGGTCATGAGGGTCACCAATGCCATCATATTTGTCATAGGTTAGAAACTCAACTTTCTTAGGGAACTCAACCAACACCACACTCTTGTCAATCAGGTTGGGACATATGGAGTCCAAATTAAATGTGCTCTTAGGAGCCCTCATCCTTTCTATATCCTTCTGCATTTGCATGATCACCTCATTGGTTGAAGGATTCTATTTCTTAATCTTTTGCTGGACGTCAAAATCATATGGAACTTTAGCACCTTTGTTGATAAGGCTTTCTAGGAATTGATCATTGTTTTGTTCCACATATCGTTCTACATATGCTTGAAAGGATGGTTCTTGTTGCATAGTCATAAAATCCATATGATCAAATTTGGCATAACTTCCTCCATGTTGTGAGCCATGATGTGCTCATTGGGAGGATTGCTTTGAATGTCTATGAGGTGATCATCTCCTATGATGATCATATCTTGAAGCCCTTCTTCCTCTAGGGCTCGGGGATCATGACGGTGTCCTTGATCTTCTTCTAGGACTTGGCGAAGGGGTAGATGGGGGTGAGTTGGTCCCACTATTGGTTCCCCTCCCATTGAATCAGCTTTGGAGTTGTTGTGCATAGAGTCTATCTTCTTCTTCTTGGGGGACTCTCTTCCTTATGTCCAATAATGCACGTTCCTCTTCTTCTAATTGTCTAAATTTCTCCTTTTTAGCGGCTTGTTCATCCAAATAGGCTTGCTTCTCCCTCTCAATGCTTTTTAATCTGGTATTTGCATATCGAGAGGTATCTTTAAGTGGAGAGGATGGTCTCGAATGCCTTATTGCATTGGCTGCGTTTATATGGTGATCACTAGATTCATTGTTCTGGTCCTCGTGTTGTGACCCTGAATCTGAGTGAGTTTTCTTATGATGTCTCTCAGCTCGTTGGTGAGCATCAAAATACCTCGTGTTGTTGGGAGGTGACCCGGGTGGACTAGCATGAGAAGAACCACCATACTCTCTCCTATGCCGTTGGAAGATATCCTCAAGAGTTTGATTCATAGCTTCTCTTTGTTGTCGAGTGAAAGTGTAACTCATGTCCATGCTTGATGAAAGTGGTACAAAAGAGGTGCTCACTTCACTAGGATTAGTTTTTGGATTAAAACAAACCTTAGATTCACTCTTAGGCAATTGATCAAAAAGGGGTCCTTTTCCCTTATGCTGTTGACGAGTCTTAACTGATGGTAACTGGATAAAGGCAACAGGGGGTCGCTTCCCTTGATTGACTTGGTACCTTGTTGTAACTGACATGAAAGAAAGATACTCTCAATGATAAGATGACCTCTCAAAGTGTCAGCACCAAACTACGATAATCAAAGTCCTTTATTGTCCAAAGAGAAATGAAAAGATAGAAAAGGGGCTTTACCAACACTGTCAAAGAGGTGCTTCAAATCAAAGGGTGACTACCCTTGCACTTTTGAACCAGGAGGTTGGACTAGGCCAAAATGTAATTGAAATCGAGATTTAAATGAAAGCGATTTGGACAATAAGAGCACTAAAAATTTTCCAAGAAGGTAGCTAACAATCCTAGAGATGAACCTTGGCACCAAGAATGGTCTTCTAATTTGACAATTATTCCCAAAGTGATTTCATAAATTAGATGATGCTATCCCGAAGGACTAAAATCAGAAATTTAGAGTCAAGACAGGTCTCAAACGACAGAGCAAGAAGCCTACTGCAAGACCTAACTTGACTAACAGTAATTGAAACTGATCAAATTGCACGCACGACAGAAATTAACCAGACGATATACTCCAGGCTACTGGGGTGATACACCTACAACCAGGCGATACTTCACCTTATACCAGGCGATAGACCTTACAATAGCTGAGCCACCAGGCAGGTCGGGCGATAGTCTATCCGGGGCAAACTATCACGCGATATTTCCTCTCAAAGAAGGTGATACTTTTTGGACCCGCAAAGTATCGCGCGATATTTCTCTCTAAAGGACGTGATACTGTTGCAAAATTGCTTAACTCTTGACCAGAACTGTGTAAAATTTACGTTTTTGGGTCTGTTTGGTCAAAATTTTCGGTCTGAGGGTTGATGTTTTCGATTTTAATCACAATATCAGCAGAATTTTGGCAGGTTTGCAAACAGTGAGGGATCAAACGTGTCTCAAACACTTGAAACAAGAGCAAAAGCAACCTTGCCAAGACAAACACTTGTGATATTAGAATTGAAAAAGCACCCTATAAATGCTACCGATTGTTTGTATGTAAGAATGTTTACACTGGCATCACACAATCAAAGACAATTCAAGCAAATCTATCCTAAAAAGGTCAAGGCTCAATACTTACCAACTTAGCCCACAACTTGATGCCCCCTTGCCTCACACCAAGTGGTTACCCACGAGAGATGTTGGCTTTGTCGTGGAAGTGTCAAATGACACAACCAAAGGGACACATATGGTGAGTATCTTAAGGTGATCCAAGTAAACCACTTGGATCAATCCTTGCACTAAGAAGATAAGTGGCTAAACAAGGTGGCTTCTATGTAATGGTTCTTAATAACGGCTTCCGTTCACAACACCCCTCTTGCTCCTCATAAAGGACTAGGACCTTGCGGCCGCAAGAGTACCTTAAGCATTCTTGCTCAATGTTTTCCCCATGGTCGCAATCCCACAAGCTACTCACATCAAGCAAAGACAAGTGTTATGTCTACCAAGGTTTTTTGTCCTCGATAGCCTTGAGATTATAGTGAGTTGAAATCACTCGCCACCAAGGAAAATGATGACAAGGTTGTCCCCACTTGGGTCGTTCCTCTTGATTGCTCAAGAGCAGGCCCGCTAAAGAATTTCTAAACTAAACAAAAATGGATAATTTTTGAGGTTCAAGGTTTTTGGTTCACCTCAAGGGTGAAGAGCATACTCCCCTATCTCAAAAACTTCTCCCAAACACACCAAGCAAAGAGATTCAATTACTCCCTTGCTTCCAAAACCTTAAGATGGGTCAAGATTTTCTGATTCACCTAAAGGTGAAGAGCATACTTCTCCTACCACCTCAAAATCTCTTTGACAAGGTATTAAAGTTCCTAATAAATGAAACAACTAGTTTTTGCCACACTTAAAAGGAAAGCAAATAAACAAGCAAGATTTTTTTTTGTTTTTATGCATGGGCAGCCCTACAAAAACCATTAGTAGCCCTCTTTGACATGCGTTCTTTTGGCAAAATATCTCAAGCAAGTGCACCTACAACCACAACTTGTTAGGCCCACAAGGTTAGCAAAATCCAAAATCTAACAATGGTTAGCACATGAAAAATCAGATAATCTACAAAAATAATTAATCAAATGACAAAATCTGAAAATGAAACCATCATGGTTGCATTAGGCTTGGAAAGACCTTTCCAATGATATATAACACTTAAAATTTTGATATCATTTGCAAAAATTTCTCAAAAATGGGCACCCATTTTCCAGAGTGACACGGATTTGAAAATGCTAGAATTTTCAAAAAAATTGAAAACAACAAATAAACTAGCAAAATTCAACAGACAATACCAAGTGACATTTAATAGCTAAAACGCGACATTTAAAAGCTGGCAGGCATGATTAAAATGTGCACAAACCACAATAGAACCTGCAAAAGCGACAAAATATTTTCTAGGCGCGCAAGCAGAACTTGCAAAAGTGACAACAGAACCTACAAAAGCGACAACAAAATGTTTAGACGCGCAAAAAGAACCTACAGAGGTGACCAAATAACATGCATAGGCAACAACAGAATATCCAGACGCGCAAGCAAAATGCTTAAAAGCATCAATAGACTGTGCAGAGGCGGAAAAAGATTTCTCGCAGGCAGGCGTGAATGGAATGCTCATAGGCATGAAAAGAATGCTCAAAGGCGGGAACAAAATGCTCGTAGGCGTGAACAAAATGCTCACAGGCGTGAACAGATTTCCCGTAAGCGGCGTTTCTCCTGTTTGCACAAAAATGACAGAAAAGTGACGCTAAAAAATATACGAAACTTGATAAAAATGTAGAGAATGAGGCTTACAGCCCCACGGTGGGTGCCAGAAATGTACACACTAAAATGGTGCACTTCTATGAACCATTACATACAAGGTTGCTCAAGAATGAGGCCTCACAAAGCGGCTCATAGCTCTCTATGCATGGAGTTGCAAGGGACTATGATGTATTTGCTCTCAGCTAGAGCTACAAGCTTGTGACCTTGCTAGTCAACCACACAATGAGAGATTCAAATGAGGACAAGGGCAAGAGTGCCAATATCCTCAAGAATCACTATGAAAATGCAATGCAAGCTAGTCTATGGAAATGAAAATGCAATGCAACTAAGCTATGAAATGGAAAGAACAAGTGTTACAAATCCCTCCTATTAAGCTATGTGAAGTTATGCTATTGCATGAAAGGAAATCTAAGCTATGAAAGCCATGAAAAATGAAACTACTTATGCAAGAATGTAAACTAAACTATGAAGCAAATGAAGAAATCTAAAGTAGGATGCAACAATGATCTCTAAAAAGCTTCAAAGTCTTTAAGGATTCCTGCAGCATAAGGTTAGCATAAAAATATGATATGCAAATGAAGGAGAGAGCTTTCCTTTTATAAGAAATGAGGTAAAATGGACCATTGAGATTAAGAGGCAAAAAGTCTTAATCAGCGGTGGAGCTTGAAAGAGGAGCAATCCATGTGCACAAGTATCCTCCAATAGAAAAGTGGGAGTTGACTTTATGTCCATATGAGACAAAAAGTGTTTTCTTCTTTTTATAAAATAAGAATAGTGCTTTATTTATGCAACTTAGGATAAGATGAAAAGGTGGGGCTTTTTATTTATTAAAAGGGGAGGAAATATTCCTTTTAATCAAATAAAGACTTAGGATAAATGATTAGCCCATAGGATAAAAATCCAATATATGATCGAATTTAAGATTTAATCAAGAAATTGATAATGTTGAAAATATTGATTATTGATAAAATTGATTCAGGATCAATAAATCGAATAAATGGGACCCAAAGTCTAGGCGACCATTTTTGGGTGCATACAAATAGAAATGGAAAATTGATGCCAAAAGTGATGAAGGCATATCCTAGGATATTCCACTAAGAGAAAAGCTTACAAATGTTTGAATTCTAACACTAACAAAGTTGTGGAAAGTACAATGTTAGAGTTGATGAATATACAGAAAATAATGAAGCTGAGTTCAAGCAAGAAACTGAAGATTACAGATCTTTTGAATACATGGAAGAAGGAGAGGAAAGTAATAAACCTGAACCAGAAAGAAAAGATGTCAAGCAAAAGATGAACCTGCTGAGTCACAACAAGAAAATGTCAAGCTTCTGGAGGGTGTTGTCGAGCAATTAGGAGAGGAGGCAGAGAATCTACAAGATGAACCTGAAGATCAAGAACAAGAAGAAAGGAGATCTGAGCCTATTTTAGCATAGTATGTGAGAATACATCATAAGCCAGAACAAATAATTGGAGATAAATAATATAGAGTCATGACAAGAAGTAAATTGAAAGATCAAACATGCTTGTTATGTGAATATGAACTTAAAATAGTGAAAGATGCTCTAGAAAATGAAGATTGGATTCAAGCCATGAATGAATAAATTAAGAAGGTATAAAAGAACAAAACCTGGACACTAGTGTTGAGACCAGAGGACAAAAATGTTATTGGAACAAAGTGGGTGTTCAGAAATAAGCTGAATGAACATGGAAAAGTGACTAGGAACAAAGCTAGATTGGTATGAAAAGGATATGCACAGGAAGAAGGCATTGACTATGGGGAGACATTTTCCCCAGTTGCAAGATTGGAAGGAGTGAGAACTCTACTTGCATATGCAGCATATAAAGGATTCAAAGTGTATCAAATAGATGTCAAAACTGCATTTCTGAATGGAATACTAGAAGAAGAAGTCTACATTGAATAGCTAGAAGGATTTGTTGATCCAAAAAAAAAGAACATGGTTTGTAAACTACACAAGGCACTGTATGGATTGAAACAAGCCCCCAAAGCATGGTATGAGAGATTGCACAACTACTTGATAAAGATTGGATTTGTAAGGACAAATGATAACAATAGTCTATATTTGAAGACTAAAAAAGGTAAAGGGACATTAGTAGCTGAAATCTTTGTTGATGATATTATATTTGGAGGACAAGATTCCCTATGTCAAACATTTTCAAATGAGATGCAAACTGAATTTGAGATGTCTATGTTTGGAGAGATCAAATTATTTGTCGGTTTGCAAGTTTATCAGATGAAGAAAGGTATCTATATTACACAATCTAAGTATGTCAAGGAGATACTGAAAACTTTTGGTATGGAAGATTCTAGACCAATAAGTACACCCATGACTACTGGACAAAAACTATCAAAGAATGATGATATAGTTGTAGTGAATCAAACCTTGTACATGTCTATGATTGGAAAGTTACAATATGTTGTCCATAGTAAACCACATATTGCCTTAGTAGTTGGGATTGTTGTAATATTTTTTGCAAATCCTAAGGAGAGTCACATGATGGTAGTAAAAAGGATATTGAGATATCTAAAAGGAACATGGGACTATGGACTGCATTACAAGAAAAATGACAAGTTTGAACTTAAATTTTACACTGATGCAGATTGGGTAGGAAATGTGGATGACAGAAAGAGTAAAAGTGGTGGCACATTCTTTCTAGGAAAGAGATTAGTCTCTTGGACAAGCAAGAAATAGAATTGCATTTCTCAATCTACAACAGAAGCTAAATATGTAGCAGCGGTAGTGAATTGTTCAAATTTAGTGTGGATCAAGCAATTATTAAAAGGTATGAAGGAAGAAATCACTGAGCCAGTTGTTATTTTCTATGATAACACAAGTTTTATTAATATATCAAAGAATCTTGTGATGCACACTAAGACTAAGCATATTGCTATCAAGTATCATTACTTGAGAGAGCTAGTTCAAGACAAAGAAGTAAGACTCGAATATGTGAATACAAAGGAATAGTTACCAGATATATTCATGAAGGCATTACCTAAGGATGATCATGAATATGTAAAAGGTAAATTATGGGTGCTACCCCTAACTAAAGCTACCTAGAATAATATAGGAGCATTACATCAAATGTATTAATCAAAATACCCAAAAAATTGATGCAAAGGAGGTCACACTTTAGGAGTTTCCTAAAGTTGTGAAGGGTTAAGCATAAGATGTTGATCATTCATAAGCAAGATGACTACGAGAGTAATAGAGTTTAGAGAACTGACATGAAGATATCTACATGGTGAAGATGAATATATTTGGCATTGTTGTCAAAGAGGGAGAGATTTAGTAAACCTGAGGGAGAGATACAGAAAGAGATTTAGAAGAAATGACCCTAAGAAAAGAGGGACAATTTGAATAAGATAAAGAAGAGATTCGGTAAAATATAGAACAAAAATTTGGATTGTATGGTGACTATGCATATGGAGATCATGGTTGAACATGTGGTGTTTCCATTAATGCCAAAAAGGGAGATTTTTGGAAACTACAATTGAAACAATTATTATGTTGTCATTGATGTCAAACCTTAACTGCTAAAGCAGTTGCTATCTAGTAGAGTACCATATCTTTTGATTGATGAAGAGGATTTGAAAAGAGGAGATAACAAGAGGACCTAGTGAAAGGTTGAGTTATGAGATACTACAATGGGTACTTGATTAGTTGGCACATTGACAAGATAATTTGTTGTTTATCTTTAACACTAAGTGAAGAGAGTAAGTTGACTTGAAGTTTAGGCTTAGCTGAGCAAAAGAGAAGAAATTTAGTTTAAGTCAAGTGATGCTAGTGTCGACCAAGTGCCAGTATAAGCCAAGTAAATTTTAATGTTGACCGAGAATTAGTAATTACCGAGTATCAGAGAATTAACCGAGAAAAGACAATATTTATCGTGAAGATGATTTTTAGTGATGACCAAGTTATTCAGTGATGACTGAGTAGAAGAACATAGTATTGATCGAGCATTAGTAATTTACAGTTTTTGAAGGAATTGAGAATCCAAGCCGACATAGTTAAATTCTTTGAATATGTAAAATGTGTTGACATTAAAAATGAATGACCTGGAGCATTTAATGCATGGTAAACCATTTTCTTATGGATTCAAGGAGAAGTTTTGAGAAATATTTAGAAGGACAAGAAGGAGAAAAAAATGATGCAAGGATTCGATGAATTTGACCTAAACCTAAGATCTACGGAAGAGATTAAGTGGAAAAAGATTAATCTACCTAATCAAGGAGGTATAAGGATGACCTAATCAAGGAGGTATAAGGATGACCTAATTGTGAGGTTATCATAAGAGAGAGTGTGGGAAAGAGGTTGATTTTATTGACTGGCGAATCTAAGAAGAGCTGGACAGAGTTGAGGTGATTTCTTGAAGGGATTTATGAGAATATCAGAGATCGAGATGGTAATGAAGTTCAGTTAGTAAATCAGCATATGACCGTATTAGATCTATATTTGCAAAGTGAGTTGTATATTTTAGATAAGAACCTACTGTTACTTTCTAGCCATTGTATCAGTCTAAATCCTTTAATCAAGGTTGACCTAACAATCATTTGTAAACCCTTTAATCAAGGTGACCCAAGCCACTCTTAACAGGGTGATTAAATCCTTTAATAGGGTCACACCTAACAGTGTGTATTGTAACCTTTAATAGGGTTGGCTTCTCACAGAGCTCACTTCAGAAGAGTGAAAATTTGGTAGCATGTTACTGGTGGTTTTTCCCATATTGGGTTTCCACGTTAAATCCTAGTGTCATACTTTTGTGAATGTTATTTGATGTGTTATGTTGTTGAAAGTTTTATATTTTACAAGTTGATTACTTTTGGACAGTGGACTGCAAGTTTTATGTTACTGATATAATATATAGAGACCAAGTGAATTGTTGAATAGATCTGAGTTTGTTGAAGTGTTTAAAAGTTCAATTGGTACATCTAGACCCGAGGATAATTGATTCACCCCCCCTCTCAGTTATTCTAAAATCATTCTAACAACCACAACCTACACTCAATATATGATGTTCCAACTATATTACCCAACTATATTTATCTAGATGACACTTAAAACACATTTACACACAAGGTAGTTTTCCCTTTTTTATGTCATTTTCTCACACTACTTTCTACAACTACAATTTTACCTCACTATCAAAAGATGCATTATATCAAGGAAAAATATTTTTCTAGTAACATTTGATGGCTCCTTCACATAGATTTCTATAGTTTTATAATTTCCTTATACACTTGTAACATTTTTTTAGAAACATAATATATATCCTAACAAAATAACCTTTCTCTAACAATTAAAATAATCTAAGAAAGGGGTCCAATGAAAATAAATATACAAAATAGGTTCTACTCATATTAAAAATCATAACACATTAAGTAACTCCAAAATAATGTTATTTTTATTACACTGAAATAAACCATTCCTTTACAAGCTATATAGGTTGATAAAAATCCTAATGTAGTACACATTAATCCCAAATATTCTATCAACTATGGCCTATAAAAAAAGAAATCTAAACATTAGTGTTGCCCAAAGTCCTACATACATACACCACTCAACCCTTTATAGTTTTCCTTGTATTATACATAGGCCTTTAATTTTAGATTCTTTTGATGGCCACTCTCTAGAATATTTGGGTGTTTCTACAATAATGTGTCTCAATTTTGGAATTTGTTTTCTTGAAATCAGATATATTTTTTAAAATGTAATGATTTAAGCCTTGAGAGATTCCATTTAAAGACCTTTAATTGAAGAAGGTTAGATCAAGCCCCCTTAGATTAAAAGGTATATAACTAGACAATAGCTAAGACATAAAGATATATATTACTTTATTAAGTCGATAGGCTTTGTGTGGGAGCTTTTCTTTCGAAAATAACTTTATGCTCCTCGAAAGTTGTCAGCCCTCTTCCCAATTGTTTTCTTTTCCGGCTATGGAAAATAGTTCAGTTTTTTCCGTATTTTTTATTTGAAATTTGCAAAAGATTCTGAAATAAAAAATAGCAAGTTACCTTTTTTTTCTTCTATTCTTATCGATGTTTTTTTGGCTTATTCAAATCCATAATTTTTTAGTACCATCTATCTATAAGATGATTTTCTTGTGTCATTCTGTTGAATAATTTCTTTTGAGACCATGCAATTTCTTCAATTTTTTTCTTGTTTTCTTTCTCTTAGATTTTTAATGTTTAGATTTTTTATTTTGTAATTTGATAGATAAAGATATGGGTATTTGTGGCTGATTGTTTGATTTAATAGTAGGGGTGGTATGTTTATTCAACTAGAAATGATGAGTATTATTTGGGTGCTTTTTTCCTCAATTAATTTTTTTAGTGACCAATTCATTAACCATTTATAAGTGTAGATTTTTAGTTATAATTGTATTTTCTTGTCAGTAGAATATTTTAATTTTCCAACATGCTTCAAAGTTTCCTCAACTATTTCTAAGGCCACTCATGTTGTTACTTCATTTAATAATAGAATGGCCTTCATAACAAATTTGCAGAAAAGCATAATGTAAGATTATAACAAATTTGCAGGAAAGCTTAATGTAAGATCAAGAGAAAAAATGAATCAGGGTAGATGTGCAATGCATCATTCTTTTTCTAATGTCAAAGCTATGACTACTCAATTCAATTGTTGAATGGAGCAATCTTGTAGGCATTTATTGAGGTACAGAGTCAACTTACTTAAATCTCACAGTCATACTCACATTAATCTCACATCTAAAATAAGGGATGACTTTATTTATATGGGAGTTACTGAGATTTTATGATAAACTTATGGTTCTTATTTTTCATTCTTTTCTACTTTTATACAATTTATTCCATTTTTTAAACTTGATTTACAAGGAAGGAGAGCTGAATTTTGCGAGCTCAAAAAATATTTGGCATGCAATTATTTTGTAACATATGAGATAGGAGAATTAAAAAGAGATTATAAACTCACGTTTTTCTATCATACGATAAATCCTTCAATAATTTGAGGTCTGATAGACAATATTTCATTTGCATGCATTTGTTTATTTAAGGATTTTCTAAAGTTTTTGTTGTTCTGCAAAATATTTTTTAGACCATTTGAAGAGGACAAAAAAATTCAATTCAAATCAATTATTTTGGATGTGATTTGCTTTTTATTTGCCTCAATTTTCAAGGAAAAATATGATTGATTTCTGGTGGGTGACATATACCATTGAGATGTAGCAATAAAATATATCAATGGAAAAGTAATGATGGATATTTCTCTCAAACTTTCTCTACATAATTTGTTTCTACATAAATTTGAAACAGTTTATCCACATCTGTTCAGAAGAGAATCCAATAGTATTTTTTATATTTCTTTCAGTTGATTTGGGATTTGTGATATTTAAAGTATACCTATTCCTAATAATTGACCATCCTATCTTTAGTATTTTTTTTTATTACTTTCAGCTAATTTGGAATTTGTGATTTGTGAATTACTTAGAGATTTTTTTTCATTCAAGTTTGTGTATTTTTTCATTTTAAGATATTTTTATGTAATATAAATATGAGAATAGACTTACTTTGCTAATGTTTATCTTGAATTGATATATGTCTAACAACTTTATTTGTGCTTTCCTATTATTTATGGTGCTAAAATGTTCCTATTTTTTTTTTAAATTTTATTTTATCTTTTCCATTGCTCATAAACCGAATTTCAATCATTACATATTTCTTTAGTTGTTTTTACTTATATTTTTAATTTCCTATCTCCTCATCATTGTTAGCCCTCTTTTCAGATAGTTTTTCTTTCCCAGCTATGAAAAACACTTCAGTTTTTTCCCCCTATTTTTAAGTTAGAAATCAAAAAAATATCCTCAAATCAGAAATAGCAACTTATCTTGTTTTCCCCTAGCTTATCCATATTTTTCCTTGAGCCGATGAAAATCTCAAGTTTTTTAATCCATATTTTTCCTTGAGCTTATGGAAATCTAGAGTTTTTTTAGTATCAGCAAATGAAGGATGCTACATCAAATCCAAGCCAAAAATTCCCCCTTCGAGTGAGATTGAAAAGTATTTCTAAGGTGCAAAGTTTCTTATCACGAGAGAGCTAAATTTATTTAAACTTCCATTGTGTGTTTTGCCCCTACTAGTGCTGGGGCTTTCTTTGTGACTTGATTTTTCTATTTTAGTTGGACAAACACCTTGAATAAGTCTTTGGTTTCATGAATATTACTTGGCAATATAACATGTATGATAAATTTTGATATGAATGTAATGTCTACCTTGTTTAGCGCATCTAGGCTGTAGGATACTTGATCAACAAGTGGCAACAATAAAGGGTGAGTTATCATGGCACTATTCTCTTTAATATTTCATAATAGTTTCTCTTTAAGAACACACATGAATCTTCCTTCAGGATGACTTGAATTCGTTGTGAAATCTGTTATATGCATTAAGATTAAATTTTTTGTCTTCTACAGTGAGGTGGGTACTTACCTCTGTTTACAAATTACAAAATTTCAGTGGTATTATTCACAAGAAAATTTTGTAGCCTTCTTTATCAGTTATAAATGAAAATTTGTTACAGAAATTATTTATTTTCATACATATTAAGAGATTATTTTGTATAGTTTCTTTCTATTTTTATGGATTTCTAATTTAGATTCTTGATTAATGATCGTTTTAAAAAATTACAGTGAGATTGAGGCAATTGTTGAATTTTTTAAAATATATTATTCAGTTAGTTATATAGTTTAATAGTTTTTAAGATTTATTATAGATAACTTTAATATATTGAGCTAAAAACATGGAATAATTAGGAGATATATGTTTAAAGGCACTTATATTAAATTTTTTAAAAAAATTATTTTATATTTTAAATATATATTAAAAAAAATTTAATGAGTTTGAGCAAGGAAATTTCTATTTAATTTTGATCTATTTGTATTTTAGAAATTCAAATATTCATTTTATTAATATATAGAGAAACAATAACGAATGTTATTTTTGTTAACATACAAAAACAATAACAAATGTTATTTTGTGTTTGCAACATTATAATAAATACATGGGGTTTAATTTTTACTGTTTCTTAACTCTTTTTTCACATTTATATGGTAGATTGTTCTCATATTTTGAATGTTGTTTGGTGTTTCATTTATCATTTATTTTCTATCAATATTATGCAATAAACCACTAAGATCTCAATAAATATAGTTTGCAAGAAAACCTAACTCCTATCGACTTATCATTGTACATACAAAAGTGTGCAACTATTAGTTTATCTATATTTTCTCTAATAAGGATCTAATAATACCTTGTCAATTCACCAATGGATGATGAAGTGAAAGAAATTTGATATCAAGAGAATAATTATTGTATTACCATATTAGGAATGATGAGGTTGCTATTGCTATCAAATAAATATTCCTCTTTTCAATGCATAGAAATTAGACAAGACTATTATTATTGACATTTTAACTACAAGTCTCTAGATAATGGTTGGGCAGGGGTCGCATGGTGGGGGCTTAAGCTCTATTTTCTAGGAAGAGGAGGTCCCATGAAGAAAAAAATCATGTGGATTATTTATGATCTTTTCCTAGAAAATATAAGCTCCTACATTTTAGGCTTGCATATTTGAACAAGCGAAAATAGGGCGGGGTTGGAAATTGCCCAAGAGCTTAAGAATTTTATTTGCCACTTGTCAAACTTCAAGATTAAGCAGGGGTCGCATGAGGGGAGTTTAAGCTCTATTTCTAAGGAAGAGGGTGGTCCCATGAAAAATAAATTGTTTGACTATGGGATTATTTGTAATCTTCTCCTTCAAAATAGGTGCTTCTACATTTTAGCAAGCCAGTGGAAAAGGGGTGGGGCTATAAATTGCCCCACCAATTTAGGAATGTTTTGGGGAATGTTTTTTTGTCATTTATCAAATATTTAATTTCAAAAAAAAATTAAAAAATGATTTTGATGGGAAAATGTTTTTTTTTCTTATTTTTCTTATGCACAACCACCAACTTCGTTAAATGTTCGAGCTAAACTTTTAAAATTGAATAATTAATATATTAAAGACAATGAAATTAAAAAAAAATAAAAATTAATATATTAAAGATAATGAAATGATTTTAAATAAAATTGCATACCTTTAATAATATAAAACATACGTTCACTCAATGATAAGAGTGAATTATATTTATTTATTATAATAGTTTTTTTTTAACCTTTTAGTGTGACTTTGTTGTTTTGTGTTTTGTTTCTTTTAAAACCTTTCTTGGATTTAAGACTTATTTCTTCACATAGATTTTGATGTCTTTTTGTTCATGTTTCATTTGAATGTACAAAATGTTAAGTCATTTCAGAACCCTTCTCCAATTCATAGTTCCATTCATATCATTTGTCCAATTAAAAAAATAGAAAATATATTTAACATATCATAATATAAAATCATAAATTAATTTTTTATAATTAAATATAGAACATCCAAAAGATAATGTAATCCCAATGTTCTATTAAATCTGTCTACAATTTGATATCATAACCAAAATTAGTAACAATATGCAGTTATTGTAAAGTTTGGTTTGTAAGGTGAAAGTTTGTGCAAACAAAATGAAGTTTGTTCCAATATCATATCTATCAAATTACTTGATTTTGTGTAACCACATTAGTCCCAAAGAACGCGTCATTTGATGAATTGGGTCATCAAATAAAAGAGCAATATTGATGAATTGGGTCATCAAATAAATGAGCAATATTGATAGCATTTGTAGACAAGAGAAGCTGATCATAAGTCCTTAAGTTGGTATTATACACACATTTCATTTTATCATCATGGAAGGTATAGCAAAGTGGTTAGCAAGAAGGAATGAGGAAAATGGGATGGCAATTAAGAAGCGGCTCTGCAGAAACCCTGAAAAATGTAGTTGGGAAATCAGCATAGCGTCCAAAGATTTTCATGCAGTGATTGAGTTGGAGAAGAAATATGTGCTGAGCAATGTTTTGGGTTTGGGTGGATATGGAGTTGTGGTTTCTGCTCGTGAATATGGCGATGGGAAAGTAGAAAGGATTGCCCTCAAGCTGATGGTGGTTTGTGACAGAGTAAGAAAAACCATGGAAAGATTCATCAGAGAGCTTCGAATCATCGGCAAAATCCATCATCCTTTTATAGTCAAAGTGAAGGGTGTCATAAACCAGGCAACAAGTGTGGAGGAATTCAGAGAGTTTTATATTGTCATGGAGAGGATGAGATTAAGTTTGCAGGATTTGAAAGAGGCTCATATACTGCAGGGAATCAAATTTAAGCCTGAGGTTGTCAAAGTTATTCTGGCTCAGGTTCCTTCTCTCTCTCCTTTTACACACTTCTAATGTAAACATTTTGTTTATTATTACTGTTCTTATGGTTTACGGGTTTATATTTCTATTCTTAGAATAGCATTATATAATTAAGAAAATGGGTGGAATAGTCTAAACAATAGTTTGGAATGATTGGTTTAGGTGGTTCATTTGAAGTCTACTAGTTTTTATAGGATTTAGCAATTAGTATGATTTAATATGAGCCATTTACACATGTCAAAGTTGAGTGCATTACTTAAATTGAATTATGTTAGGACTGACCTATTATTGTGGTTTAAGATGAGTCACTTAAGCAAGTCAAAGTTGAGTACGTTGTTTAAGTTGAACCCTCTTGAACAATTTAAAAAAAACACAAGAAGCCAAGTTGTGAGAAGAGAATAAAAACAATAATAGAAGGATGTCGATTCATCATCCAATTTGGCCCATATATGCTTTTTTTTTTAATTTTGAGTATCATTTTATAAATATTTTATTATTATTATTTTTATAAAAAAGTGTCTATTAGAGTAGTGTTATACATTTTTGAAGAAAATAGATGGATAGAGTTGCATCTCCATAGTATAATTTGGCTTTCCCTTGTTCAGGTGGCTCATCTGAAATCATATTAATTTCTCTAGAAGAACCCACTTAATAATGTGACATTTAATCTTTTCTAGTATCTGAAATCGTACTAATTATTGTACAATGACTCGTTTAATCATATAATTTAAAATAAAATGAGTCATTTAAACAAATCAAAACTTAAAGTATGACCTTTAAAACAAATTACCTAAAACAATTAGAAAAAATTCAAGAACCTATTCCAGACAAGAACAAGAACATTGTTGGTTGTTAAGTTCAATCTTCACTTTATGGGACTTTGTATTTCATTGTTGCATGTAACAAGAAATGCTGCCCTGCTTTTCTCTGGATGTAATCATACATTGGTGAACCACGTAACTTGTTTGTAGTGTACTTCTGTATGTTTGTGTTCTGTTATTTCTGTTTTAAACTACTCAACAAACATTAATAGAAAGATGTGGATTGATAAGAAAATCCTTACTATCATTAACATCATATATATTTTGTTGGCATTCTTATGTCTCCAGATACTAAGGAGCTTGCAGTATTTGCATGCTGCTCGAATACTTCATCGAGATTTAAAACCCCACAATATTCTGGTCAGTGAAACAAATTCCAACAACCCTAAAAAGTTGGGCAGCTTCACTCCAAGAATAAAGCTCTGTGACTTCGGAATTTCTAGGAAGATTGCACCAAAAATGACAGGATTTGTGGCTTCTGCAGCTTACAGAGCCCCTGAGCACTTTTTTGGGTACGACATTTATAAACACTACTTCAGCTATGGCCCTGCAACAGATGTCTGGGCTGTGGGCTGCATTTTGGCAGAGTTGTTATTGGTAAATGAATTGGGTCCAAAGGGAATTCTTTTTGCAAATGTAAAAGATGATGAAACTGATTTTCAGAATCTGAAAGAGTTTGCTAAAATAATACAAATCCCAGATGAAGATGAGCTACCAGAAATAATCAAGGGTCGAAAATTTCTATATTCTATCAAAGATTGTAAAGATTTTCCCCTGCATCCCACAAAATCTTTGAAGGAATTGTTACACAAGAATATGGTTGATAAAAGTGCAATTGATCTGGTGGAGAAAATGCTTTGTTTTAAAGCCACCAATAGAATTACTATTGATGAGGCTCTTCAACATGAATATGTGGCAGATCTCACAGTCAGAAGACTTGCAGGAATGTTAGATCTTAAGCGTGATGAGATTAACAAAGTAAAACATGTGAATCCTCCCTTGGTGGACACTAACGATGATGAAATACAAAACACAGAGCACCATAAGCTCATTGACTTGTTGTTTAATACTACAAAGAACTTTAAAATAGAAAATGCATAATATATATGCATTCATTCATTTATTTGTGTCACAATAAGTTCCTACTGGTTCATTGATATGTGTTACAATAAGTTCTAACCTGTTTTAAATCATAACCATTAACTAAATGCACGGTTCAATTCAATCCATGTACAATAGTATGATATTGAATGCTTTTTTCCTAGTTTACTGTTTATTGTGATGACAAGGGAAACATTCCATTTAATTTTTTATATTGACAAGGTATAAATGTGACAAAACTTAATATATGAGGTTGTTAATATGCACATATACATAGTGATTGAATGATACATATATAGTGACCAATTGACAATATGAAATGGACAAAATGTTACAACATACATCACTTCATTACCTAATTTACTACTAGTACTAGTACATCCTCTCCAATATGAAAATAAAAAATAATAGTACATCCTCTACAGTATGAAAACAAAAAACACATGTACAATCTATTTAGAAACAAGAATGCCAATACATGCATACTACACTATGGGTTCCACCATTTTTCTTAGTTCATCACAATTATGATTATAAAAAAAACATATCATACTACTTATAATCATCATTGACTAAGGTTCAACTATAACAACATACAACATGTGAGTTTATTAATAAGATTTTAATAGTTTGGTAAAAATTTGAGTCAATGTATCTTAACAAATATCGCCTTCAAGCCACTAGAAAAAATCTATTTATAATGTTAGATGTATATCTGTCTTGTATGCCACTAACTAAGATTTAAATGTAACATCATATAGCAGGTGAGTCCATTAATAAGATTTTAATAGTTTAGTAAACATTTTGAGTCAATGTATCTTAACAAATATTACTTTCATGCTACTACCAAAAAGTTATCTATAATGCTAGAGGTGTAAGTGTCTTGTATGACTATTTTCATATATACCTTATTTAGATACTAAATCTATTAGTGGTGTTTTGTGTTTCCATCATGTATTCTATTAGGCATACTTTCTTTGGTATCTATTTTTCAACTATGTATTATGACATGCATACACAATGACTATTTGTGAGGACTATTTTATTGTGTTTGTTTCAATGTTTTTAATGTTATCTAAGGCAACACCATGTGTAAATGTGTAAATTATTGATTATCAATATTAGCATTTATATTTTGGGTCATATGGCTTAGGATGATAATTAGTTGATGTAGTTTATTGATTTAATTTCTTTGGTTATCTTGTATGGAGTAGTTATGGCCAATATTTTATTGGCAATAAATATAGACATGTTTAAGCACTAATGGTGATAATTAATAGATGGTTTGGTTTGGGAATATATGTTGACAACTTCCCCATCACATTTAATTGGAGTTGTGAGATGTGTTTTGTGGATATTAATAAAATTTTAATTTAAATTAGTATTAATTTTTAATTCATGTATAGTGAATGAACTCTTAAAATGTATGTTATTTATCTATGTTTATTTTAACATTTAGTTTTTGTTTATATTTAACCAATATATTATTTTTAGCCGATAATATATTTTAAGGCGGGAGCTCCCCATTAGATTCCTCCTATTTCACACATTATCTTGTTTCTTTTTTCTATTTTATTATTGTTTAGGCCAGTTGGAACTCATTGATGAATACCTAACATTTATGATGAGAAAATACTGTAAAGAAGCAATTTCTTAACCAAATGCTTACAAAAAGGAAAAACTGTCTACGGTAAAATCGTGAAGAAAAAGTACATAATGTGTGTGACAAAGTAATTGTCCCAGGTGAAATGTATGCATGCACATCTAATCATTTTAAGTAGCAATCACATTGGCAACCGTTACATTTATTCATGTATATTTTGTTATTGGTCGCACTTTTCACATTCCTAGAAAGAGAGAAGCCTCAAATTTAAATAGAAATAATAAATATAGATGAAAATTGTTCTTTTTTCTTTTTAATATGTAGAAGGTATCCTCGCGACCTAGCCCAACGCCCAATATTTTGTATCTTGGGGACCTAGGGCAAGCTAGGTGAGACTAATCCCCCCATGGATGGGATCCTTTTCTCACAAGTTGTCTCACCTCTTTAAACTGGGAGCAGAGTCAAACCTAAGACTAATGGGGAGTAAACCCACTGCCCAAGTCAACTATGCTACCCGTGTGGGCTATAAAGATGCAAATTGTTAGATAATAGAAAACATTGGTGCCTATTGTGTGTTTAAAAATACTAAACTAAACTTGTAGAAAATGAATAGTGGTGTCAAATTTTTTAAAACCAAAGAAATTATAAAGTTATATTTCAATCTTTCTCAAAGAGTTCATCCGTACAAGGCCCAAATGTGGATTTTAAATACTCAAATAACTCATATTTAAAATAAAATACCTTTGGTACATAAAAATTAAATATTTAATAATTAAATTAATTAAATTATATAATGCTCAAATAAGTTGATTTGCAAACAGTCACCATAGGAGTGTACACACTCAATAGTGCACTTCTATGAATCATTACATTCAAGAACACTCAAGAATGAGATCTCAAAAATCAATCCATAGCTCTCTATGTATGGAGTTGCAAGATTTAAAATTGCTCTCAGTTAGAGCTAGTAAACATGTGACCTTGCTAGTCAACCACATGACGAGAGATTCAAATGAAGACAAGGGCAAGAGTGCCAATATCTCCAAGAATCAAATGAAAATGCAATGCAAGTAAACTAAGAATGAAGATGCAAGCTAAACTAAATGATAACAATGCAATGCTTGAAAGGAAATCTAATCTATGAAAGGAAAGTGCAAACTAGACTATGAAAGGAAAGTACAAGTCTTACAATCCCTCCTAATTAAGCTATGTGAGATTAATCTATAGCATAAAGAAAGTCTATACTAAAAATGCCATGATTATGCAACTATGAAAGCAAACTAGATGAAATGCAACAACAATGTCTTCAAAGCTTGGATGCAAGGATGTCCTCAAAGAGCTCCAAATAACCTAGAAAACCTACAGCATAACATTAGCATAAAAACATGAATGATATATGCAAATGAGGAAGAGAGCTTTCCTTTTATAGGAAATGAAAAGAAATGGACCATGGAGATTAAGAGGCAAAAGTCTTAATCAATGGTGGAGCATCAAAGAGGAGCAATCCATGTGCACAAATATCCTCCAATGGGAAAATAAGAGTTGACTTTTGTGTCCATATGAGACAAAAAGTGCTTTTCTCCTTTTTATAAAATAAGAATAATGCTTTATTTGTGCAACTTAGGATAAGAGGAAAAGGGGGCTTTTTATTTAATTAAAAGGGAAGGAAATATTCCTTTTGAATAAATAAAAACTTTAGGATAAAATGGTTATCCCAAGGCAAATAATAAAAAATGATAAAATAGGATTTGATCAAGGAAATTGATATATTTGATAAAATGCTAATATTGATTCAGGGATTTGATAAATTGCAAGAATGGGGCCCAAAGTCTAGGCGACCATTTTAGGGTGCATACAAGGAGTACCAATAGGTTTGGAGTCATCCATTCCAAACCTCTTCAACAATTCTTTCACATATTTAGATGATGGCATGAAAATCCCTTTTTATGATTGAGTAACTTGTAAACCAAAAAATAATTTCATCTCACTAATCATTGACATCTCAAATTCATTTTGCTTCTCATTAGAAAAATCCTTACTCAACTTGTCATTACCACCAAAAATGATATCATCAACAAACACATCAACAATCAATATATTTTCATGATCAACTTTGAAATAGAAATTGTTGTCAACGGTACCTTTATTGAAACCAGTTTTAAGAAGATACATATCCAATCATGTGTACCATTCTCTAGGGGCTTGTTTCAATCCATACAATACTTTCTTCAATCAACAGACCATGTCTTTCTGATCAGTCAAAGTAAATCCATCAAACTGCTCAACATAAACTTCTTATTCCAACTCACCATTTGAGACCACAGACTTGATATCCATTTGATATACTTTGAAATTTTTGTAAGTTTCATATGCAAGAAATAGTGTAACAACTTCAATTATGGAAACAAGAGTAAAAGTATCCTCAAAATCTAACATGATTGTTTGATGACACAAGTATACTATGATCAGGATCCGATGGAGGGGAGATAGGTTATCCAGGGTATGTTCTAGGACGTCAGCATCCTGGACCGACATGTCAACTGGGATCGGTTGATGGCCGACTTTGGTAGGGACTTCCCAGTGCCTTGTATTGTTGCATCTTTGATTAGATAGGCCCTTATCCCTGACAGGAGTCAGAAGGGTTTCCCACTGGGATGGGGTAGGTTGCTAGCATATCTGGTGGCACGGCCATGATGGATGGCATGGGGTCTGATGATTCTAGCCAATATGTACTATGAGCTACATGAGATCGTCTACCAAGATGGTAGGACTTGGGCGTGTGAAGCTATACTCACTCAGATATGGGCGTGGGAGCACATTGTTGTAGTGCTGCCATGAGTGCAGCCTAGGGAGCACATATATCCCTACATGTATAGATATACTGATTTTGTCTCTCAGGCACATAGCGGGGATGTCTCTTACTATCGCAGGGTGTTGGATGAGCTCACCTCATTCACCTGGAGACCTTACATGACATCTAAGCAGTGGGGTGATAGGCGGGAGCTGGATTATATGCTTTTTAGTCGACCATTAGTAGGTCGTCATGAAGACATTATGGAGAGATTCATTATTACTTGGGTCTGGAGACAGTTCAAACGCCAGTAGAGGGTGTCCATGGAGACCACTACACATGGTCAGTTTCATGATGAGGAGGGGCATGGTTGGTTGCCGATGCTGGATTACCAGCAGGCAGTATAGGAGACAACTGCTATACATCAGGAGCCATGGGAGTACCTTCCAGACATGGTGGATGCGGGTGTAGATGTAGCTTATAGAGTAGAGAGGTGTAGGGCTCCATTCCCTAGATTCACCGTACCTAATGCTCCGACAACTGCTCAAGGGGATGATGGGGGAGATGGAGGGGATGGAGGAGATGGAGGGGATGGAGGGAGAGGGAGAGGGAGAGGGATGGAGAGAGGGGAGGGATTAGGATCAGGTGGCCAAAAATGGTCACGAAGATAGAGATCTGTGACACTTGAGGATGAGGCGAGACCAGCTCGCCAACAGGTAGAGGGACAACAGGAGTAGCCTACGGGAGGGGAGGACCTAAGAGCCCGGATACATGCTCTAGAGATAGAGATGCAACAACTATGCATCACCATAGCAGTGAGAGACCAGTAGCTAGCTGACTTGAGGGTAGAGAGAGATCAGCATATCACTGATCTCAGGGCAGAGACAGCACGCTGGGAGCAGGCGGCACTGGCTGATGCAGCAGAGATTCAGAGAGAGATAGCACAAGCTGCTTATTACCATGGACTCTACCTACAGGCTGTACCTGAGGGATAGAGAGAACCATCTTACTCTCAGAGGGAAAGTAGATCAGATATGGTGCTAGATAGGGCCACAACACCACCTCCACCACCACCACGTGATGGGGAGAGTCAGAGCTAGGTTTAGGGCTTAGGTTTAGATGTTTTAGACATATCCTGAGACTTGTGATCCATATTTTGGGATCTCACTTTGTAATGTGTATCATGACTTATATATATGAGATTACTGGATGTTTGATATATCATATGTGTACGTCTCACTTGTGATGGATGTATCAGTTTATGTATTGTCTTATCATTTTTCTCAAAAAGTTTATGTATATGCTCATGTATATTCTCTCTCATAGATGTATGTTTAATTCTCATGTGTGTGATATAGACTCATGTTTCTGAAAATGACATTTTTGAGATATAGATATGATGATAAGATTAACCCCTTGTGATGACAGGAATAGGTTTGAGATGAAAGACAAAGAGTGAAAGACATGATCGAGAAAAGGGAAGATGAGCGTTGTTGACTAACAGGTCGATGTGAGATGAAAAGGAGAGCTCTCTCCATATGCAAAATTAATCTAACATGACCCTAAAAATGCAAGCTACTATGAAAAGTGGTTGACTTGCAAGGTCACAATGCTTATAGACATCTAATTATCATCATTGAGCTTTATTGATAGCGTCATAAGATCATACAATACACACTAGTATGACTATGGGTATATGAATATGATCTATATTAGATAGAATGTGGAAATCCCACCTAGGCACCAAAGACATGTAGGTCAAGATGACTAGTGCAGTGAGATTACCTAAGTTTACTATAGCGAGATTATGCTTGCATCAGGACACAAGAAGGTCAAAATAGCTATAAGCATGCACTCGCAAAACAGTCAAGGATAATACCTTGTCAATCCCTAGTGTCAAGTAAGACCAACATAAATGCTCATGATAGTTAGGATCAATGAAATATACCCACAAGTAGATAAAGAAATAAACATGTTCTCATACCCTTAGTCTTCTAGCTATGCATCATCAAAGACATCTCAAGGAGAGAGCACTCATCAAAGAAATCCTCATAGACAGCACACAAAGAAAAATAAAGTCAACATATCTCAATTGAGTTGATTGTTTAAGTGTGTGTGTGTGGGGTCATAGGGTCAAACTTTGAGTATCAAATTTGCTAATGAGTGATATCACATCATACTTAAATTGGTAGGTAAGACATCTGATAAGTGTTTAAAAACACTCGACGCAAGGATAGTGTTGAGAAACACTGTTTGGGGTGGGGTTTGAAAAACACCTATTGTGAAATGCCCCAAGAGACAAACGCACCTAAAGGACCTATGCTAACAGGTATGCCCCCTAGACAAAAATAAAGACCAATTCTAGACCAAGTCAAATAAGGCCAAGGCATGATGGAAAATGGCTAAGTGTCGAGGACACATGCTAAAAGACAAGGTGCAAAGGCCTCAAGTAGCGCCCATTTCTAGGTTTTCACCACTTGACATATTTTTTTAATTTTTTTTTCAATTTTTTTGTATTTTTTCTACCAAGGCGCTTGTTTCTAGGTTTTCACCAACACACTTTTTCTATTTTTTTAAAAAAAATTTAAATTTTTTGATTTTTTTGTATTTTTCAGGACTTTATATGCTTTTTAGGATTTTTTCAGCATCATATATGAATTTTTTTGGTATTTTCTTTTAGGATCAATAAATATGTACAAAGGATGCCCCCAAGCTAAATAGGCATCATGGATAGAACTTCTTGAGGTGCAAAACATTAATAGGATCAGGGAGCTGTTCCCCCTATTCATCAGATAGCAGGTAAGTACCTGTCCCAAAAGCAATAGTAATAATGTATGGTCCAAGCCAATTAGGTTCAAATTTGCCCTTTTATTCACGATGTTGTTGGTTCTTAGGATTCTCACACAGGACAAGATCTCCTACTTGAAATTCTCTAGGCCGAACCTTCTTGTTGAATGCTTTGGACATACACTTTTCGTAGACTCTCATGTGATCAAAAGATGCTCTTTGTTTCTCATCAAGAAGTTCCAATTCTTGCAACCTCATGGCATGATAATCTTCATCTGTAATCAAACCTTTGAGAGAGACTGTAAGTGAGGGAATCTCAACTTCTAAAGGTAATACTACTTCAGCACCATAAGTGAGGGCAAAAGGAGTAGCCCCTGTGGGAGTACGAATACTCATTCTGTAAGTGGCAGTCTCGACCATTCTTGTGAAGTGTTCTATGGAGAATCTTAAGAATGGTTTTATTGGAGGCCTCTGCTTGTCCATTTCCTTGTGGGAAGTAAATGGACGACCAATGTTGCTTTATCTTGAATTTCTTGTAGAGGTGTGTAAGGTCCTTGTTTTTGAACTGACCTCCATTGTCAGTGATTATCTCAGAAGGTATCCCAAACCGACAAATGATGTGATTCAATATGAACAAATAAATTGTCTTTCCTGAAGCAATAGAGAGTGGAACAACTTCTACCCATTTGGTAAAGTAGTCAGTAGAAGTAATTATGAATTTATGTCCACCTGAAGAGTTGGGATGAATCTGCCCAACAAGGTCAAAGGCCCAACGCTGAAATGGCCAATGAGAAAGAGAAGGAATAAGCTCCCTACTTGGAGCATGAATCAGGTTTCCATGTTTCTGACACTTTTCACAAGATTTGGCAAAAGCTATAGCATCCATCTACATTGTGGGCCAATAGTACCCCGTCCTAAGCAACCTTCAAGCCATGGCAAGACCATTGGAATGTCCTCCACAAATTCCCTCGTGGATGTCAACTAAAACTCGATCAGACTCATCCTTTTCCAAGCACCTAAGAAGTGTCCCATCTAAACCCCTCCTATACAAATCACCAGAGATAAGGGTATGGCAAGAGGCATTACAGACAAGGTTTCTTCATTTAGATCAGTTAAATGGTTTAGGAATGATGCCATCATGAAGGTATGAATAGATAGCACCATAACGGGAAGACTCGTGAGTGACCAAGGTACAAATGACATGGCTTTCAGAGGAGTCAAAGATGGGATGATGTAGCTCTTCCACCAGGAATTCAAATCTTGATTCATGTTGTTCCAACTGAAGGAGTGAAGCTAATGTAGCCATAGCATCTGCAACCTTTTTTTCTACTCTAGGGATCTGTTGAAATGTCACAAATGTAAAATAGCATTGCAATGAATCAACCATCTTCTTATAAGGTATCAGCTTATCATCCTTAGTTTGGTACTCTCCATTCACTTGGTTGATAATCAATTGCGAATCCCCAAAGACATGCAGCTCTGTAATTCCCCATTCTATGGCCATTTTCAATCCATTGGTTAAGGCCTCATATTCAACAATGTTGTTTGTGCATGGGAACAATAATTTATAGTACTTGGGAATAATACACCCATGAGGGGAAACAAACAACACTCCAGCTCCTGATCCATTTTGCATATTTGAACCATCAAAGAACATCTTCCATGTTCTTGTAGTCATGTACATTATGTGCTCATCTGGAAACTCAACTTTCATTGGTGCTTTGTCTCGGATTGGAAAATCAGCCAATTGGTCTGCAATGACTTGTCCTTTTATAGCCTTATGCTCAACATACTCTATGTCAAATTTTGAAAGAATCATCATCCATTTAGCAAGTCTACCCATGAGGGCGGCCTTACCAAGAAAGTATTTTAGAGGATCAATTTTGGCTATGAGGTGTATTGTATGTGCAAGCATGTAGTGACACAACTTTTGGGAAGCAAACACCACTGCAAGGCAAGACTTCTCAATACTAGTATAATTGACCTCATAGGAAACAAGCGTTTGGCTGATGTAGTAGATGGCTCTTTCCTTCCCCATATCATCAAGTTGAACCACAATTCCCCCAAGGAATATTTTGTCACCGAGATATACAAAATTAATGGTTTTCCTGGATAGGAGGCATCAAAATTGGAGGATTAGCCAAGTATTGTTTTATTTGATCTAGGCTCTTTTGGCAATCCTCGTTCCAAGCACATGTGGCTCCCTTATGCAGTGTCTTATTGAATGGTTGTGCTCTATCTACAAGCTATGAAATAAACCTCTGTATGGATTGGAGTCATCCTTGAAGACTTCTCATCTGACTAATGTTCTTAGGAGGCGGCATATCTAATATAGCTTGAACCTTTTCGGGATCCACCTCTATTCCTTTGGTTGAAATTATGAATCCTAGAAGTTTACCTGAGGTAACTCCAAATGCACACTTTTTTGGATTTAATCTTAACTAAAACTGCTCCATTTGATCTAGAATTACTTCCAAATTGTCTAGGTGTGTACCCCTTTGCTTAGACTTGGCCAAGGTGTCATCCACATAATCCTCCATGTTTTTATGCATCATATCATGAAATATTGTGGTCATGGATCTTTGGTATGTGGCTCCTACATTTTTTAATCCAAATGGCATGATGTTCCAACAATATGTTCCCCATGCACATGTGAATGTTGTCTTTTCTTGATCCTTAGGAGCTATTTTTGTTTGGTTATAACCGGAAAAACCATCCATTAAAGAGTATATCTCATAGCCCGCAGTCATATCCACTATCATGTCTATGTTAGGGAGTGGAAAGTCATCCTTTGGGAAAGCTTTGTTAAGATCTCTGAAGTCTGTGCATACACGAATGGACCCATCATGCTTTGAAATTGGAACAATATTTGAGATCCACTCGGCATAGTCGATGGCTCTAATAAATCTTGCTCCTAAGAGCTTTTCTAATTCAGCCTTAACAAGGAGAGCTATGTGAGGATGCATTTTCCTCAACTTCTATTTTACTGGTTTAATTCCTGGAGCTATAGATAAGTGATGCATAATAAGATTAGTGTTAAGCCCAGGCATGTCTGAATATGTCCAAGCAAAATTGATTTTCTTCTTTTGTAAGAACTTTGTGTATGCCTCTTTTTCTTGCACTGATAGAGATTGAGCTAGATGAATCACCTATGGAGCCTCTTCTATATTCAAATTTATTGGTTGTGTAGGCTCAATAAGAACTGATGACCTGTCTTGGAAATAACTCGACAGGTTATTAAGTACCCCATCCTTAGGTGCCTCAAAGAGGTTTTCACCTTTGGATACGTCCTTTCTTTTTACTTTTTTGGGTTCTGACACCGCCACATAGTGGTTTTCACCATCAGAACCATTTCTCTTGTTTTTCTTTTCTTTTATTTTGCGACTGAGGTACTTAATGTTCAGCTCCATCATACTTGTGGTAGGTTCACTGGTGGAAGAGACTACAGGTTCAAGAGCATTCAGGTAGCAAGCTATTTCATAGTCGTTGTGAAAAGTGAGGAGCTGAGGCTCTTGAAAAAGTTGTGACCAATCAATTGAATGATGGTTGACTAATCGTGTAGTTAGGATTTGTGATCGCGTAGTTAGGATCTGTCAAGTTTCCCTCTACGATACTCGAATTAGGACTCGTCCTACCAAATGAAGCATCGTCCACTAAAGCAATTCGAGGAGTCCAATCCTCTAGTCCTACACTAGGTTCGTTGGTCACATCGGGTTGAGTACTATAGGTGTGGACAACATCCATGTCCAAATCAACTGTTTCATCTGAAAGAGAGTCCCATTCGAACTCATGCGAATTTGTTTCTGAATCCCTACTGGGATGTTTACACCAAGAAGGCTTAGGATGCCTTGATGTAGAAGGTTCGAGATGGTGAAGGGTATCACCTTCTCTGGTGTCTATATTTTCAGCTGTTGAATCATCTGAATCCCTCCAAAGGAGATTGGTGGTAGGCACCCAATCATCAGTCATGTCTTGTTGGTTTTGGAGATTAGGTGTATAATCTGAGTCACTGTCACTATCTGTCGTAGCTAGGATAGGAACACTTTTGTTCTTTCCATTATCAAACCCCAGGCCAACCGTTGACTTAGTCCTACGACCAAAAGAGCATGGTTGAGTGGTTTAGCCTTGGCATCTAACCTGTGACTAAGAGGGCCATGACCTGGGTAGCCCATGTTGGTGACCAACGTGTATCCTCTCCCATAAGTCTTAGGAGATGGAGAAAAATTTTCATTATGTAGGTACTTTTCTTCTCTATATATCCTATCTCTAATAGCCACCTCTTCTTTCTCACCTTGAATAGGTATTGAAGACTCTACAAAAGTATCGAACAGAGTCATGGCTAAAGATGAGGGACACATCTCTTGTGACGGTTTACCATAGGACCTAGGTGAAATTGGTAATTTTGTAAAGGAGTCAATTTGATATCCGCCCATACCAAGGTCTATGGACTTGAATTTATCCTTACATTGTTCAAGAGCTACTCCAAAATTGTCCGCTTCTCTATTTAAGGGAACATGGGCCCCTGCTGAAATGGCATTAACAGATAAGGTACTATCACCTGGTATGCAGACTGCTACGCCATTGTATGGAAACTTGACACATTGGTGATAGGTAGATGGTACTCCTTGCATGTCATGAATCCATGGTCTACCTAGTAGGATGTTGTATGCTAGAGGACCAGCATCAATGATTTGAAACAAAATGTCCTTTTCAATAGGACCAATTCTAACTGGAAGAACAGCTAACCCCTTAGAACTTCTCTCAGCCTCATCATAGGCTTTGATAGTAATTTTCTTCCTGGTATCAATGGCATGCTCTGAGTAACCCAAGTTTTTCAAAAGACTTAGAGAACAAATATTGAGCCCAGCACCCCCATCTATCAACACACGCCTAACATGGGTTGTATGGATCATGACCTCAATGTGAAGGGCAAGATTGTGCGGATGGATCAAGGCTTTGTCGTCTTCTTCAGAAAATGTAAGGTAATGTGGGCTAGCAAGGTGGTTGACCATGTTCTGGAATTGGTTGACATCTATATTATTAGGGACATTTGTTGCATGCAAAGCATCCTCAAGGACATGCTTGTGTCTAGGAGACAATTCTAAGAGCTCAAAAATAGAAATCTGCACTGGCGTTCGCTGTAACTAATCAACAAGGTTGTAACTCATATCAAGACCAATTACAGACTTGGGAGGAACACTTTTGGACACTGGTTGCTTGGATTTTCTATAATTAGGACCTCTAATGATAATAGGACCTTGGGACTGACTCCTAGTAACAACATTGAGAGGCTGAGATGACCTTTGAGATTGAGGACCTCTAAGCACAACAACGGGTCCTTCATCAAATATTGGAGGTGAGCTTACATCATAATCATGGGGATCATTCCCTCTCATCATGTTGACATCATTGTCCACAACCTCAAGCATATTAATGATATTTTCTACAAGTGTATAGGTATAATTGATTGCGGCCTTGCCATTCTTGTTTTGAGAGGTCTCCCCCTTCTCATACTTAGGCAAGGGCTCCTTAAAGGCCTTGTGGTCTGCATTTGTGGTCAACCCATCAACTTGTAATTTCCCATTCTCAATAAGGTCTTGAACAAGATGTTTGAGTTTAAAACAACCTTCAATGTCATGTCCAATCCCATTGTGGTATACACAGTAAGCCTTCTCATTCCACCAATAAGGTTTAGGATCGGGTATGCAAAACTTTGAAGGATCATGAGGTTGTACCAAATTATGAGCAATCAATGTCTTAAAAATATCTGTATAAGAGTCCCCAATTTTAGTGAATTGCCTCTTTCCTGACTTAGATTTATCTTGACACTTGGGCTTGTGCTCTTGTTGATCTAAGGATGTTTGTAACTTCATAGCTTGAACTGCATTAGATAGATTAAGAACTCCTTGTTCCTTAGATTGTGGAGAGTCAACAACTCTGTCATTGACTACGTGCTTATTTTTGTTCCAATATGAGTTCTTTTTATCCTTATTATTGTTGTTATTGTTTTGGCCATTGTTGTTGTTACTCTGTTTGGCCAAAATACCTTGTTCTTTTAAAACATCCTGGATGCGACATGCAGTTTCTACCATAGTGTCAAAAGAATTAAAGACCATTTTTCTAACTTCATATCTTAGTTCTAGCACTAGATTGCTCACAATTATATCAATCCTTTCTTCCTTAGGGATGGTCCTAGAATATTTGGAACATAAGCGTCTCCACCTTTGTAAAAATGTCACAAAGGGTTCCCCTTGATTCTATTTTAATTTACACAAATCAAGCATGGTGACTGACCTTGATAAATTATATGCAAAATGCTGCACAAACTTTTGGACAAGTTCTTTAAATTTTTTAACAGGAGGGGTAATGTTAGTAAACCACTCCATAGCTTGGCCTTTAAGGCTCCTTGGGAATAATCTCATAAGGTAGGAGTCCTCATGATGAAATTCAAAGCTCATGATATAGAACTGTCATACATGGTCATGGGGGTCACCACTACCATCATATTTGTCATATGTGGGGATTTCAACCTTTCTAGGAAAATTTACCATAACCACACTTTTGTCAATGGGATTAGCACATATAAAATCCAAGTTGAAGGAACTCTTAGGAGCCATCATTTTCTCCATAGTCTTTTGCATCTACTTAATCACCTCATCAATTGAAGGGTTTTTCTTCTTAATATTTTGGTCCACATCAAAGTTGTATGGGACTTTTGCACCCTTATTAATTAGACTTTCTAAGAACTGATCCTTATTTTGCTCCACATACTTCTCCACATATTGTTGGAAGGATGGTTCTTGTTGCATTTTCATGAAATCAATAGTGTCAAAGTTGGCATTACTTCCTCCATGTTGAGAGCCATGATGAGCTCGTTGGGAGGGTTGTCTTGAATATCTAGGAGGTGATTGTCTCCTACGATGATTATACTGAGAAGTCCTTCTTCCTCTAGGACTAGGTGATCTTGATGGGGTCCTTGACCTTCTTCTTGGACTTGGTGAGGGAGTAGATGGGAAAGAGTTGGTTCCACTGTTAGTACCCCTATTGTTGAATTGATTATGGAGTTGTTGCGCTAGGAGCCTATCTTGTTCTTCTTGTGTGGCTCTTCTCCTTATGTCTCAAAAATCTCGTTCCTCATCCTCCAATTGTTTGAACCTTTCTTTGTTAGCAGCTTGTTCATCCAAGAAGGCTTGCTTTTCTCTCTCAGTGCACCTCAACCTATCACTTGTGTATTGTGAGGTGTCTCTAAGTGGAGAAGGTTGTCTTGAATGTCTAGATACATTAGCTGCATTGATATGAGCATCACCAGACTCATTGTTTTGGTCTTCATGTTGTGACCGTGCATCTGAGTGAGCTTATCTATGATGTTTCTCAGCTCATTGATGAGCATCTAGATACCTTGTGTTGATAGGAGGTGATCCAGGCGGACTATCAGAAGAAGACCTAGCAGACATCGCGTCACCCCTATGTCATTGGAACATGTCATTAAGAGTTTGATTCATTGCTTCTCTTTGTTGTCTAGTGAAGGTGTAACTCATATCCATATTTGAGGAACTAGGTGCTAAAGAGGTACTCAATCCGTTAGGATTACTCTTTGGGTCAAAACTAACCTCAGACTCACTCTTAGGGGATCGATCGAAAATGGGTTCCTTTCCCTTTCGCTGTTGATGAGTCTTAACTAAGGGTAACTGATTAAAGACAACCGGGGGTCATTTTCCTTGATTCACTTGGTACCTTGTTGTAACTGACAGGAAAGAAAAGGATTCTTGAAGATAAGACAATCTCTCAAAGTGTCAATCACCAAACTAGGATAATTAAAGTTCTCTAATGTCCCAAAAGAGATGGAAAGATAGAAATTGCAAATGGCGTTACCAACACTGTCACAGAGGTGCTAAAACCAAAGGATCAATATCCTTGCACGTTTGAATCAGGAGGATGGAATTAGCCCAATTTGAAATTGATTTTGAGTGGAAATGATTTGGACAAAAAGAGTACTATAATTCTCCAAGAATGTTACTAACAACTCTAGAGATATACTTTCTCAAAAGGAATAATCTTCTAACTTGACAATTCTTCCCAAAGTGACTTTGTAAATCGAATGACACTACCCCTAGAGGGCTAAAATAGAAATTCAGAGTAAAGACAGGCTTCCAGTGGCAAGATAAATTACCTTCCTAAAGACCCAGCCAATTAAAAGTAACTGCGAAATGACTGAAACCAGGTATATAATAGAAAATTCTCAGGTGGCACTTTCCAGGCTAACCAGGCGACAATTCGCACAATACAGGGTGACACTTTCTAGGCTACCAGTGCGCCACTTTCCAGGCAAGTGAGGTGACATTTGTGCAGGGATGAACTGTCGCATGATAATTCTCAGAACAGGGTGCAATAGCATTTCAGTGTCGTACGACTCTCTGACCAGTGAATGTCAAAATTTTAGTTTTAAGGCCTATTTGTTCAATATTTTCAATTTGAGGGTTGATTTTTCAATTCCAATCACAATGATAGCAATAAATTGATAGGTTTGCAAACAGTATGGGATCAAACATGTCTTCAAGCACTTGAAACAAGGGCAAAAGCAACCTTTCCAAGAAACACTTGTGATATCAAAATATAAAAACACCCTATGAATACTACAGATTGTTTGAATGTTCAAGAATGTTAACACTGGTATTACACAATTGAAGACACTTCAAGCAATATCTATTCTAGAAATTCAAAGCTCAATACTTAACAACTTGGCCCACACTTGATGCTCCCTTGCCTCACACAAAGTGGTTGCCCACAATAGATATTGGCTTTGTCATGGAAGTGCCAAAGACACAACCAAAGGAACACATATGGTGAGTAATCTTGGGGTGATCCGGGTTATTCCACTTGGATCAATCCTTGCACCAAGAAGTTAAGCATAAAAATAGGGTGGCCTCTAACTATGGTTCTTAGTAAGGGTTTCCATTCATAGTACCCCTCTTGCTCCTCATAAAGGACTGCGACCTCGCGGCCTCAAGAGTACCTTAAGCATTCTTTCTCAACATTTTCCTCATGGTCACAATCTTACAAGTACTCACATCAAGCGGAGACAAGCACTACGTCTACCAAGGTTTTGTGTCCTTGATAGCCTTGAGTTTATAGTGGGTCAGAATAGCCAGCAATAAGCTTGTCCCCACTTGGGTCGTTCCTCTTGATTGCTCAAGAGCAAGCCCGCTAAAGGATTCTAGCAATCTAAACAAAAATTGGATCAACTTATGAGATTCAAGGATTTTGTCTCGCCACAAGGGTGAAGAGCATACTCCCCTTATCTCAAAGCTTTCTCCCAAACACACCAAGCAAAGGTTCAATTACCCTCTTGCTTTCAAAATCCAAAGATGGGTCAAGATTTTTTGGTTCACCACAAGGGTGAAGAGCATACTTCTCCTACCACCCAAGAATTCCTACAACAAGATATTAAGTGCCTATGAAATGAAACAACCAGTATATGCCACACTCAATAAAGAAAGTAATTAAACAAGCACTTGATTGGATTTTTTTTGCTTTGGGCAGCCCTACAAAAACCGTTAGTAGCCCTTGTGCATTTGAAGCTTTGACATGCATTCTTTTGGCAAAATATTTCAAGCAATGAGAGCACCTACAAGCACAACTTGTTAGCCCAACAAGGTTAGAACAATCCAAAATCCAATTAGCTCTAAGCAATCCACTATCAAAAGTATTTAAAGCACTAAAGGTGTAACACTTAACTCGCCAAGTAAGTGTGAAGTGAGTCCAAAAAGTGGAACATTTAACTCTTCACACAAACTCAAAGCAAGTCAACACCTTAGAAAACTAATGAGATCAAGAAAGCATAAAAGGGAGAACTTTGTGGAACACTTAACACTCTTTTCAAGTAGACCCCTCCCCTATGTATGAATGCTGACCTTGCATCCAAATGGCGGAAATGAGGGGCGATTAAAAATAAGTGAGTCCAACACCCAATGTAGCCAACAAGATCAATCAAAAGTACTCCTCAAGTGAGTGTGAAGTGAGTCCAAAAAAGTGGAACATTTAACTCCTCACACAAACTCAAGGTGAGTCCACACCTTAGAAAACTAATGAGATCAAGAAAGCATAAAAAGGGGGAAACTTTGTGGAACACTTAATGCTCTTTTCAAGTAGACCCCTCCCCTATGTATGAATGCTGACCTTGCATCCAAAGGGCAGAAATGAGGGGCGATTAGAAATAAGCGAGTCCAACAACCCAATTTAGCTAACAAGATCAATCAAAAGTATTCTAAAGTTGCTTATCAATACTACTCACAAATGAAAAAGGGTTGAATCAATGGAATATTTAACTTTCCAAGAAAACATAGAGTGAGTCCACAAAGTGGTGCATTTAACTCCCTATGCAAACAAGGAATGAATCCATGCCCACAATCACTCAATGAGATATTTGATATTGGAAACCAAGAAGCATTCACTTACAAAAACTTGTAAAAACAAATCTATGTTCTTTCATTCACCATTAAGAGCATAAAAGAGATGTGCCTATGAAAGCAAGTAAAGCCAAACACATGAGAGGTTCCTTTTAGATCCAAAATCCAAATGAAATCTATCTAACTATAGTAAATCAAACTAGTAAACATATTAATCTAAATTCAGCCAAAAAGGTCTAAAAAAAAACTCATTGTCAGGTACAGGCGACAGTACAGTCACCAAAAATGTCACGCGACACTTCTTTGCATACAGGGGTGACAGTTATCCTTACCTACAGGCGACATAATGCATAAAACAGAGTGACACTTTCTATCAAACAGGGTGACACTTTTAACTGGTAAAGTGTCGCATTGCTATACAAGAAACTGTTGCACGACACTGGTGAAAAGTGTCGCATGACACTATGAGACAGAAAACCAGAGGCCAAAAATAAAGCTAAAAATTGATGAAAATTTTGATAGAAATGCAGAAAATAAAGGACAAAATGCTAATGTTCTGCCCCACGGTTGGCACCAGAAATGTACACACTCAATAGTGGACTTCTATGAATCATTACATTCAAGAACACTCAAGAATGAGGTCTCAAAAATCGATCCATAGCTCTCTATGTATGGAGTTGCAAGATTTAAAATTGCTCTCAGCTAGAGCTAGTAAACCTGTGACCTTGCTAGTCAACCACACAATGAGAGATTCAAGTGAAGACAAGGGCAAGAGTGCCAATATCTCCAAGAATCAAATGAAAATGTAATGCAAGTAAACTAAGAATGAAGATGCAAGCTAAACTAAATGATAACAATGCAATGCTTGAAAGGAAATCTAATCTATGAAAGGAAAGTGCAAACTAAACTATGAAAGGAAAGTACAAGTCTTACAATCCCTCCTAATTAAGCTATGTGAGATTAATCTATAGCATAAAGAAAGTCTATACTAAAAATGCCATGATTATGCAACTATGAAAGCAAACTAGATGAAATGCAACAACAATGTCTTCAAAACTTGGATGCAAGGATGTCCTCAAAGAGCTCCAAATAACCTAGAAAACCTACAGCATAACATTAGCATAAAAACATGAATGATATATGCAAATGAGGAAGAGAGCTTTCCTTTTATAGGAAATGAAAAGGAATGGACCATGGAGATTAAGAGGCAAAAGTCTTAATCAACGGTGGAGCATCAAAGAGGAGCAATCCATGTGCACAAATATCCTCCAATGGGAAAATAAGAGTTGACTTTTGTGTCCATATGAGACAAAAAGTGTTTTTCTCCTTTTTATAAAATAAGAATAATGCTTTATTTGTGCAACTTAGGATAAGAGGAAAAGGGGGCTTTTTATTTAATTAAAAGGGGAGGAAATATTCCTTTTGAATAAATAAAAACTTTAGGATAAAATGGTTATCCCAAGGCAAATAATAAAAAATGATAAAATAGGATTTGATAAAGGAAATTGATATATTTGATAAAATGTTGATATTGATTCAGGGATTTGATAAATTGCAAGAATGGGGCCCATAGTCTAGGTGACCATTTTAGGGTGCATACAAGGAGTACCAATAGGTTTGGAGTCATCCATTCCAAACCTCTTCAACAATTCTTCCACATATTTAGATGATGGCATGAAAATCCCTTTTTATGATTGAGTAACTTGTAAACCAAGAAATAATTTCATCTCACTAACCATTGACATCTCAAATTCATTTTGCTTCTCATTAGAAAATTCCTTACTCAACTTGTCATTACCACCAAAAATGATATCATCAACAAACACATCAATAATCAATATATTTTCATGATCAACTTTGAAATAGAAATTGTTGTCAACGATACCTTTGTTGAAACCAGTTTTAAGAAAATACATATCCAATCATGTGTACCATTCTCTAGGGGCTTGTTTCAATCCATACAATACTTTCTTCAATCAACAGACCATGTCTTTCTAATCAGTCAAAGTAAATCCATCAGACTGCTCAACATAAACTTCTTATTCCAACTCACCATTCGAGACCACAGACTTGATATCCATTTGATATACTTTGAAATTTTTGTAAGTTGCATATGCAAGAAATAGTGTAACAACTTCAATTATGGAAACAGGAGTAAAAGTATCCTCAAAATCTATACCTTCCATTTGTGAGTATCCTTTTCAAAGAAGTATAGATTTGTTCCTTACAACTTCACCATCTTCATTCATCTTGTTTATGAACATCCATTTAGTACCGATCACATTCCTATTCAAAGTTCTAGGAACAAGAATCCATACATCTTATTTTTCACAGTCTGATCCATCTCTTCTTCCATAGCTTTCACCCATGATTCATCATTACATGCTTCGTCTATATTCTTAGACCTTCAATTTTTTAAATCAAACAAATCTCTTCTCTATTATGTGCTAACCTTCTTCTAGTCAAACCACCTTTGTTTTCATCACCTATTATTTTATTCTTAGAATGATTCATTCTTACATACCTTAGAATATTATGTTTTGCATGAGTACCCGATTCTTGATCTTATGTATCATTCATTGGTTCATCCTCATCATCATAAATTGTAGGAACAATCTACAATTGGTTCTGTGATGGAATTTTTCCCCTGATTTGCACTGATATCCATACTCACAAGATTTAGCTTATCACTAATTACTTTCATCATCTTTGATATTAGCACTTTCAGTAACCTTTCTCAATATCTTGTTATAACGTTTGTATGTTTTAATTTTAGTAGAATAACCAAGAAAGATACCTTCATTACTCTTGGGATCTAACTTACCTAAGTCTTCATCTCACTTGATATTTAATATTTTCTTCCAAAAATTCTAAAGTATTTCATAGTAGGATTATTACCATACTAAAGCTCATAAGGGGTCTTACTGGTTCCATTCTTGATTTGTACCTGGTTCAATGTGTATACTATAGTCCTAACTGCCTCTCTCTTATAGATCAACAAAATATTCTCTTCAATCATCATAGTCCCAGCAGTGTCTAGGATAATTTAGTTCTTTCTCTGTACAACACCATTATGTTGTGGAGTCCTCAGAGTAGATGTTTTCCTTCTTATCCCATGCTCTTCACAAAAAGTATTAAATTCACCAGATGTGAATTCACCACCATGATCAAATCTTATACATTTTATCTTTAGAACTATTTCTATCTCAACCATAACCTTAAATATTTTGAATTTGTCAAATGCTTCATATTTTTCCTTTAGAAAAGTTACCCACATCATCATTGAGTAGTCATCAACAAATAGTATGATATACCTTTCACCATAATAACTCTTAGTTATAGATGGACCACATAAGTCAGAATGCACAAGATCTAACAAACCATTTGAAGATTATGTTTTGCTCTTGAATGTAGATCTAGTTTGCTTACCCATTTGACATTACTTACACATAGCATTAGTAGGCTTCATCAATTTAGCTAGATCTCTAACTTCTCTAGTAGAACTAATATTCATAATGTTATCAAAATTTACATTAAACAATCTCTTATTCTATAACCAACTCTCATCAACTTGAACAATCAAACATCTTCTTTTAACACTATTCAAATGAAAAAGATTACCTTTAGTTTTTGTTCTTGATGCAATTTTAGTACTTGAACTTCCAATGATTTTTCACATTCTATCCTTGAATCATAGATCATATCTGTTGTCAACTAGTTGTCCAACACTGAAAAGATTATGCTTTATTCCTTCAACATATAAGATATCATCAATGTTATTCTTACCATAAAGAGTAATAGAGCCTCTTCCTCAGATCAAATAAGGAGTGTTATCTCCAAATCTAACCACACCGCCATCATACCTTTCCAAACTTATAATTTTTTTTTTGTCACCGATCATATGCCACTGTCAATCATATGCCACTGTCAATAACACATTCATCTTTCACATCAACATGTGAAAATAAGGGTTTCTCCTCATTCAAGACATGATATTATTCTTTGATAGCAATGAATCCCCATTCATCATCTTAGGGTCTTTCTCTGATTTGTCATCTGTCACACCTTCCTCAACAAAAAGTTAGCAATTATTTTGATATTTAGGAATGAACTTCTTTGTCTTATGCTTAGGAACTCTCTTAGGACATCTAGATGCAAAATGACCAATCTTGTTACATGAAAAAATACTTCAAATGCAATTTTCCATCATTCCATTGAACATTCTTGCAACATCTCTGCAATACTGTCACAACAACTAAATAGGTTGACATCAATGACAACACATCTCTCAAATATGTGATAGTGATCTCTGAGGCACATATTTACACAATATCCCAACAAAAACATGTTCTATCACAATAAGATTTCTTCCACCACAGTTCCTTTGTGGAGACATTTTTTTGCTCGTGCTTTTTTATAAACCCACAACCATAGTCCTAATGTAAACTACCTCATGTACGATGACCTATTTACACACTTAGAAACTTCCACTTTGATATCACTTGGGTACTCCCCGTACAAAACAAAACACAAAAACAATAGAGAAATAAACATAAAAATGCAAGAAAGAAACAATTTCTTTCAATTATCTCAATGAAATGAAATTATAACATTTATTAAATTACAAGGTAACCACATGGGCTTTCTAATTACATTCAAACCCACAATCTGTGCTTTGAATAGTCCTTTGTAGTTCTTGATTGTCTTGTTTATCTCAATTGTGTAATCACCCAAGAATATTATAGAAAGTGTTAATCCCAATTTGAGCATTAGAAGTCCAACTGTCCACTTTCTCATTGTTGAAGATATTTTGAAATTTGCATTTTGGTAGTACAAATTTCAGAGGTCATAACTTTTAATTTGATTGTTGAATTTTCAATTATAAATATCATTGGAAAGCTCTCGTGAAGATGATTGTCCACAAAATGAGATCATTACAAAATATTTTGATTTTCGGCCAATTTTTTAGGTTAATCTGAATCCTCTAAGTGCAACAATTTTGCCTTCGAGTATTTTTTAAAATAATTTAAAAAACTAAAATATTATTATCCCACAAATGATTAATTATATTGAAGTAATTTCTTCACCATCGACTTCATTTCACCATTCTAGAGGTCTGTGCAAGATTTCATATTCATATGTGCACAAATGTCAACTTACTAAAATAATAATCCTACATTTTCCCCCTTTTTAAAAAAGAAACAATATTATTTTGGTGATGCAAAATTGGTCTTACACTGTGGATAATCTTATCAACATCAAAATATAAAAAGAAAAAGAAAAAAAAACATAAATGTTGAACATTACCCTTTCAACATAAGAGAAGTGAATCTATTGTATCTAGCCTAAAGAATCACACATTGTGGTCATGTAGATTATTGAAACTCATTCTAGAGTCATATGGCTTATGATGATCCTCTATGACCTTCTTGGATTAGATTCTAGGAATGCCATGAGAAAATGGCTAAACAACCGACTAAAACATAAGAATATATAAGAAGAGTTTGGGAAAAAAACTTACTGTCCCCTTGGTAAGATATATGTTTTGATTTGCTGTTTAGACGTTGCCATGGCATGACCATCTTAACCCCAAAGCATTCTTCTACATTCAATTTTGTGTTAGTCTTTTAAATAATACCATACAAAGAAGAAATGATTGTGGTCTTTGAGAGATCTATCATGCGAATGAAACCCTCATATTCTGGAAGCTAGTGTTTATGTCCTAATTATCTTTGGCAACAGTCTATCGTGGTTTGTTAGACTTCACCTAATGATTTTCAAATTCATAATCTACAATTTTATCTTCTTTTTCAATCTCATGAAATTTCTTTACAGATAAGGTATCTTAGTCGGAGTATGAGTGAAGACTAATGGCAGCCATGACTGCAGCAGTGTGTCTCCAACTCCCTGCTACAGCCGCCTTGCCTTCAATCAAATGGCAGCCTCCTAGCAGCTCTTCTACTATTCATTCTTCTATATTTCTCGACCACAGATATAAAATCATTTCAGCTTCCTGTAGAGAATGTTCTGTGCAAATTTTTGAGCCAAAACATGAATATATCAACAATTTAGGGAATGATCAGGCAGAGGCTCTGTATAAAAATCAGGGTGAGCAAAGCGTCTATGATATAGTATTGCAGTCTTCATCTCGGATCAATAAAGCCATACAAATTAAAGGACTCCATGCCCAATTCATAAAAACTCCTAGTAACGAAGACAAATTTCTGAACAACAGTTTTATTCATATGTATGCCAGATGCGGTTGTTTGGATTACGCACGCCAAGTATTTGACAAAATGTCTAAACGAAACTTGGTCTCATGGAACACCATCCTTGCAGGATGTGTAAGGAATGAACATAATGAAGAAGCCTTGGACATATTTAACCGGATGCATTCCACGGGAGTGAAGCCAGATGAATTTACCTTTGGGAGTGTTCTGAAGGCATGCTCAAAGTTGGACACTCTTACACTAGGTAAGGAGATTCATGCCCATGTTGTCAAAATTGGGTTTGAGTTCAATATCTTTGCCGCAAGTGCCCTGGTTGATATGTATGTGAAATGTCGCAGTATTGACGATGCAAATAAATTGTTTGAGGAATTGCCTAGACGGGATCTGGTGTTGTGGACGGCGATGATTTCAGCTTATGCTCAGGATGAGCAGAGTATCAAGGCTCTAAAATTGTTCTGCCAAATGCAATGGTCAGGTATCAAGCCCAATACATTCTCCTTCACTAGTGCTCTTGTTGCATGTTGTTCTCTAGCCAGGTTGGATCAAGGCACACAGTTCCACGCACTTGTTGTAAAATATGGATTACAGTCAGACACGCCTGTGGGGAATTCACTTATTACCATGTACAGCAAATGTGGTAGTATCAAGGATGCAGAGCTTGTGTTTCGCAAACTGCCAAAACCAAGTGTAATTTCATGGAGTGCAATGATATCGGGATATGCTTTTCATGGAAAGGGTAAAGAGGCCCTCCAATTGTTTGAACAGATGAAGAAGAAAGGAATGAAACCAAATAATGTCACTTTTGTTGGTGTTCTTTCTGCCTGCAGCCATGGAGGTCTAGTGAAGGAAGGTCTCACCTACTTTGATTCCATGAGTCGGGATTATGGTATCGATCCAATTGCAGAGCACTATGCTTGCATTGTTGATCTTCTTGGCCGTGCTGGCCTTCTTGAGGAGGCAGTTGACTTCATTGATAGAATGCCTTTCGCAGCTTGTGATGCAGTATGGAGATCATTACTAGGTGCCTGCAGGGTTCATAACAATATGGAGATAGGTTTGCTAGCAGGAGAACGTCTGCTGGAGTTGGCACCTCATGATGCTTCGGCATATGTGTTACTTTCAAACATCTATGCTGCAGCAGGCAGGTGGGAAGATGTGGCAAGGGTAAGGAAAAAGATGGATGATATGGGAGTAAAAAAAGAGGCAGGGCTCAGTTGGATTGAAGTCAGGAGCAAGATGCACAGATTTGTTGCGAGAGACAGATCACATCCTCAAACAGAGGATATTTATGCAACACTAGAGTTATTGACAAAGCAGATGATTGAGGCAGGTTATAAGCCATATACAAAGCTTGTGTTGCATGATGTAGAGGATGAGTTAAAAGAACAATATCTGTGCCACCACAGCGAGAAGCTAGCTATTGCTTTCGGCCTTATAAGTTTTCCCTTGGGAAAACCAATCCAAATAGTGAAAAACCTTCGTGTCTGTGTTGATTGCCACAATGCTACTAAGTTTATCTCCAAGATCGTTAGGCGAGAAATTGTCATGAGGGATGCAAGTCGCTTTCATCATTTCAAGGATGGGATCTGTTCATGTGGGGACTATTGGTGATTTTAAATGAATAATAAGATTTGCCTTGAGAAGAGTTAACTATTTACTATTTTGATATCATTTAGAGTGATGCTTCAAAACTTGTTGGTAAATTATTTCCTGCCTTTTGAATGGTTTGTTTGTAATGCTTTTACATTGAAGAAGAAGTTTGCAGGGTTCCAATGTCAGATTTACTCTTCACTCCTAGAGAAACAACAATGTATAGTACTCTTCAGGTTTACTTCTTGTTCTCTTTTGAGGCAGGTTTCTACGCAACAAAATTTTCGACAACTTAATAAATGGTAAATTGCAATTATTAGTTGTTTCAGAAAGTTCTAAAAGAAAGATTCATAGTACATACACACTTTGGAATCATCGTGCCTGTATGATAAATCTAAGACACCATGTGTTCTTGCAGCTTACTATACTGGTCATCTATAGGATATATCTAAATAACATCTAATAGTATTCTGAATAGGTGTAACTGAAATACAGATCTGTAGCTCGTCAAATAGAGACATCCCAAAAAATTTCATTGTAGAAGTTCTTCTGTTGGTGGGGATATTTTTTTTGTTTTTTCCTTCACTGGCCGCTTTAGAAATCCCATATTTATGATCTTCATGCCTTCTTAATTTGTTTTCGGGAATGCTGTTGGATAAGTGGAAGTTTCAAAACCAGCTAATCGGGCGCCACTACTTTCTCATTCAGCCTTTGAAGAACAGGTTCTGCAAAGCATTAATTAGCCAGGCCTACAAATCATTGTAGAAGTTTTCTATTGGTGCGCGTATTATTTTTATTTAATCCTTCACTGGCTGCATGAGAAATCCCCAAATTTATGCCCTTCCATTCTTATTTGCTTTTGGACATGCCGTTAAGTAAGTGGAAGTTTCAAAACTAACCAATCAGACTCCACTGTTTTAAATTTTCTCACACAGGCCTGAAAAAATAGATATTGCAGGGCATCTAACTAGCCAGGCTTGCAATCCTCTAAAGGGCTCTGATCATTAGCTGCATTTTCATTCCAATAGGACACAAAAGGTATGAGAAGACAATTTACAAGTGGGATAGTCAGAATACAGGCCAGCAGCTGATTCTGTGAACTACAGGTGAGTTTAGAATTTCATGGGTCTAATGCGAAAGCATCTCATTTCTTATTTCCAACGTACATCTATCTTTCTATCTATGTGGAACTGCATTCAAGCATATTATACTTCCCGAGATAAGTAGACTACAAGACTGGATGCTATTATTCCGAGATTTTAATTTGCTTGATGGGTCAATTTTAACTTTACCTAAATGTTATCAAAAATTTTATCTAGAAAATATCATCTTGATTTCTGTTGTAGCACTGCTAGTGTTGGATTACTCACTTGTATTCAGATGATAAGAAATTTATAAAATTTCATGATGAACATAACTAGAATTGCTTTCAAGGAATTCTTGATGTGTTGATGGTGACGTCATAGCCAAGGGTGCCAAATGCTCTGTCCTCTTTCGAAGAACGTTTAGCTGACATTATGCCTAGCACAGATTTCAATCCTGCCAATGAAAGAAATTATCAGAAAAGTTTATATCTTGGAAATGATCAGAAAAGTTTACATATTGGATACGCATGGCCTGAATTAAGCTAATTGGGTTGATGGATACATTTAATTTATTCACTTAATATGTTCTTGTATAAATTCCTGTGATTTTGGGTACCCTTGTGCATGCAAGATTCATTACAAATGATGCAATTCTTTTTAAGGCAAAATATCCTATTTCCGCTGTTTGTATCATGACAAGGAGGTTTCCTTTGTTCGTTAAGCCTTGAGGATAGTGCTTTGTTAAAGGGATGAGGCACTACAGCCCCCTATTTGTACATGCTACCGAATTTTTGGTTTCGAATGCAGATGTTTGAGCTGGCCAAAGTATCCAACATGCAATGGAAGAGGATTCATACACAGCACATACTCTGATCAAGATGAACCTTTATAGTGGCTTTTTGCAATATTCATTGTAAGTGATGCAATTCCTTTTTGGTCTCCTTTGTGCTGTTTGAGCCCTTCCTATCACTATAATGACAACTGTTTTGCAAACTGCGCTGAATCAAGTATTTCATGATCGCCATTGCAGATTAGACAGTCGTTTTGCAAAATCTGTGAAGAATCAAGTATTTCATGGTCTTTATTGGGCTCTTCAACAGCTTTTTGCAGTCTGTGACAAGTCAATGTATATCATATGTTGTGTGTGTGTGTTTGGAAGCATCAAAGAGGTCTTTGTTTGTTTAGCAAAGTATTGATTATTAATATGCAAAAGTAAAGAGTAGTCAAATTACCTGCCTGTGTGCAACCTTGTAAATGGCTAAAAGATCAGTCAGAAAGTTGTAAGATTAGGGGATAATGATGAAGTCTCTTACCTAGTCTACTATGGTAGCTATTTATCAGCCATTTTAAACTTTGTTGTGGAGCCCATTGCTATAGTTCTATAATGTATATATCGAATAAAGAGATACGGCTCCTGATTTAGACTTGGTGCCACCTATATATTGTGTAAGAAATCAAATGAAAATAATATATATATATATATATATATATATATATATATATATATATATATCTGTGTGTGGGGGTATGCACTTTATATGATTTTTTATTTAAAAAAGTAATTTTACTTGTTTGTTTATTTTTTCTATATGTGATACTATTTTTCTACATGTGGTACTGTGACTTGGTCAAATTTTTTTTTATATAAACTAATGGACATTGAATCATTACAAGGCTCAAACTTATCTTTCAGCAATGCCTTTTGCTAGCATCATTTATGTTGCACCTTTTTCCATCTGCACAACTTTCCTCTCAACTTTTTTATAGAAAAAATAATAACTTCAATATGTATATTTGTGAAACATTTGATTTTTTTTGTGTTCGTTGAGTTTAAGTAATCTCAATATCTTCTAATATTTTTTCTTTCATATGACAATCATTGTGATTTGACAAGTTACTATACATTTTGACTCTATGGTTGAGGGAGAAATCATTGTGTGTTTTTTACTTGTGCATGAAACCATACCTTAAAATGTTGTATAGGAACATTGATCTTCAATTATCAATATTCCCGACTCAATCCATGTCACAATATCCAATTAGCATAAGAAATTCTTTTGAATTTTGTGTATATCTAATTATATGATTAATAGTTCCTTGCAAATATTTCAAAATTATTTTGATAACTACCTCACATTGGTGGCTATGATTGTTTCAAAATAAGCTCAACATACAACTAAAAGAGAAAAATGGACTTAGAAAGACGTCTAAGATCTAGTATGCTTCTTTAGCATTCTATGTTCCTATTAATCAAATGTTCAAATTTGATACAAACATATACTACTATGCATTTTAAGCAGAAATAGATTTGGTTGATTTCTCATCACATTAACCTTTAGATAGAAGTGAAATGTAATTAACCCTTAGATAGAAGTGAAATGTAGGGAACGGAGATCTAGCCTAAGAATGTAAACAAGAAACCATTTCTAAACACATTCATTAGAGAACAACCAATTAGGCCCAACTTCAACCACTTAGGAGAGTTGGGCACTATGGTTTTGATTCTTCTCTGTTGATGTTGTTGATTGGATATTGTTACAAAATGAGAATGCGAGAACTAGGTATAAAGATGTAGATTTGACAATTATCAACATAAATAGTGAGCTATAGAATAGATAAGCATAAACATTGATGCAAATTTTGAAGACAGATTTGAAAAGAAGATTAAGAAAGAAACCTAGATGTATAATTTGAGCTTGAAAGTGTCAATTTATGTATGTAGGCGCCATTGATATGAAGATGATTGATACATATTTTGTGAATGCATTTTGCATCAGGATGCCATACATATCATCTTCATAAAAAATTTGTTAGAAAAGTATTGGTCACTATAACTAATCCATAGTGACTGGGGTTTTTTGAGTCTCTAAAGTCTGGTTCTATTTGTCTTAGCATGCTCTTCATGAATCTATAATCCAAATTTGCCAAATCTGAATCCTACACACAAAAGAGAGAGAAAATGTGTTGGGTTGTATAGAGTCTTGCCTTAGTCAAACCTTGGGTAGTAATTAACATCCCCTACAAGAATAATAATTCGGAAGAGAGTACATGCCTTTGATTAGGTAGAGGCTAAATCTAAAGTAAAGTGCTAAATTGAAATGTTATATATTTTTTAAGTAGGATTTTGTGTGTGTTTTCACTTATGGAGGAAACACATAAACTTGACCGTGGGTGCCATCTTGAATGCTTGACTTCTTTCACTTACCTTGAAGATTCATGATTGATTGCTCAATTTAGTTCTTGATGTAAATTGAATTCCTTGATGGGAGATGTTTCAAATGAGGGGGTTAAGACTTGCTTTTATACTCAACCACATGTACCATGTTGATAATTTTGAAGAAGGTCAACATCGGGAGCACTTTCCTACTCAACATCGTTATGACCATTGAGGGTTCAAATTGGGGCCCAAAATGGGAGGACTGTGACACTTAGCACAATAATTGGCATGAAATTTGGCTTATGAATTCACAAAGGTGTTAAGCTTCCAGGTTTGGCATTGAAATGAGCACTAACAGTAACATATAGTGGAGTATATGTCCCCACATTAAAAAAATTGCATATGCCTTACCGAGAGTAATTTCTTTAAGGTAGCATATATACATCCAAAAGAAAACATGTCACAATAATGAAATGCCCAAATCATAGGCAAATCATATGGTTGACTTCACTTGATTGAGAGGAAGCCAATACAATATCTATGATCTTAGGTTTTCTATTCCTGTGTTGCTTAAAATCAGGAAGGAGATATATAACATACTCATGCTAACAACTACTTAACAAAGAAATGAATTTGTTAAACTGAAAATGAAGCACAAAAGTATTTAGGACAACTTTGAATGCCCCTGGAATCAAAATGGGTAGAGTGTTGATGCAGATTTGAATTTTTTACTGTCAGGATTTTGTAGACACTTGTAACTGCAAATCTGTAAATTTTGGCTGGAACCTATCCGCAGGCTGAATTTGAGCCTAATCTGGGAGGAACACAATGCCTTGGGTGTTCTATATCCTACTTCTAAAGCTAGAATAGGCAACGCAGTGATTGTTATAAGGCAGAGAATCTGGTTTTCTTCCAACAACTTGTTGGTGCTCATATCAACAGATTGGATAATCAATCAAGAATGCTTGCTTAATCTATAAATATCCAACCAATTTGGCCAACGAACGAGAGTGGTCAATTAAGGTCCTCCTCCCCTGCACTTCTGGCTCTACAGGACCAAGGTGGGTTAACCTAATCCTCAGACTTATTCTTCATGTCTGGGCTTTTTATAGCAGATATATATATTAAACTGATTCACTTCAATATAACACATAAAACTAATAACTAAATGCTTTTGTAAACTTTGAGATAAATAGAGTATGCCAAAACAATGTATTTATGTATGTAAATAAAATTTAATGTTTTGATTATAAAATTCCAAATAAGAAATAAAAGAATAATCTATCAGAGCAAGATCAGAACATTTTCAAATAATTAAAACTAATCAATAAAGCAGACCAGTGTCTTGTTCCAGACTGGGCAATAGAGTCAAATCTATCCATTATCATGTGCAACTCTAAAAATGGAATGCAACCAATATTACTCCTAATACATGTGATTGATCCCTATAAAATTAGAATGAAATCACAGTACTCTTATCGAATTTAACTTTTCTCAAAATGGCCAATAAGACATAATTGAAATTTGACAACCAATCTTTCAATCTAGTTTTTGCTATCTGGAAATCAACTAAAATTATGATCTATTGGAATAGTGCAATAGGGCATATGTTTGCAAACATCTATTATCCAAAGGACCAATTGAATAGAAAATGTAAATGATTGCCTTATCAATGAAACAAAATACTTAGCTCTTTTATTGATCGAAAAAATGGTACAAAATGTTCATGTTCCAGTGCTGATTCAAATTCTTTTTATCTCCTAAAAATGTATCATAATGTGTTTTTTATTCCTCTCTAATTTTACATTTTACACCACATATATATGTGGATGAATGGTTTTCACACCCCTTTAGGGTGAAGAGACACCACCCTATGCTAAAATTTAAAAACTTCTTTTGAAACAACTAATCAAAAAATTAACTAATAACTACCTATCTTTTGGATTTGGACTTGGTCAAAAACCCAAAACACCTTGTGAAAAGCTAAGATTTTAACTAGAGCTTGAAAATTTGATTTCCCGAACTGGGTCATTTTTAGAGTTTTAAAATTCGACCATCTTCAGCCTCTGTCGGCATCATCTTTGAAGTAGGTTAAAATTCTAGAATTTTCTGAAGGCTTCGATTAGTTAGTTCTATTTATTTGTGTCATAAATCTTCCTTTCTTTGATTTTTTTAGTATGGAGAAACTTGCTTCTTGATAATGGATTGGGACTCCTAAATTCTCAAAATTTAGGGTACCACCAGTGACTCTTTCTGGGGATGTATGCTCCCTATGGGCATAGTGAGAATCCAGCTATCTCCGGTAGAAGTAGACCAAGTGCCAATCAATTGGGTTATAGAGTCACTGTGTAGAAGTCACATCATAATAATTTGGTAGCCCCAGGCTACCAAAATACAAAATCAATATTTGCCTCTATCAAAAATCTTGTTTTCATCACATTCCGTTGACATCAATCTAAAAACAATACTGAGATATGTCTGATAAAATATGTTGACACTTTCCTTCAACCAACTGGACTTACTCTCTCTGATAATAGGTATCTTCAAATTATACACATACTCCTTGTAATATCTGTTTGATTCAATCTCATCTTCACACGTTTGATACAACTTTTTCTCATAGGATGAAATAATGCATGTATCACTTTCTGAATATACTTCCCCATACATATTTTGAGTTTTATCATCTTCAAAATGATCACTAGGCTCATTGTCTTTATCATGATGTTGATGGACTTGATTGCATAAATAATTCTCTTCAAATAATGGATTCAAGAACATAGAGAACTCAGACATATCTTCTTCTTCTTCCTCTCTACTAAATTCATCCCTTTTAGAATCATATACTTCACCAACAAGACATGTGTCCCTCTCATCAGGTTTATCTTATGGTGTTTCATCATTTTGCTTATCCTTATAAATTAGAAAATATTTTGAATCATTTTTGTGTGTATGCCTTTGATATTCCTTATCCAACAAATCTGAAATTTGTTCTGCACTGAGAAAATCTTCTTCCTGAACATGATTTTCATTTGTCTCCACACAAATCTGATTTGGTGTAGATGCTTCTTCAATCTGCTCACAAATTTCTTCTTCATATGAAATTTCATTAGGGCTTTTTGTAGATTCCACAATGCATTCATTTTCCTCAACATATTCATCACAACGGATATATGTATTATTTTTTTGAGCCTCATCTATTGTGTGTATCGATTCAGCCTAGATCAACACTTCCTCTTTTTTTGATTTTGAAATACTATTATGTTTCAATGCCTCTTCTATAAATTTATCATTTTCTTCCATTACATCTTCATATACAATTTTAAGAATAAGCTTTACCTGATCACGAGTTACTCCTAAATTGTATATTTTGTTTAAAAAATCAAGCCTAATATCATAAGGTATTTCACGAAAAATGTCCATCATCCTTATAAACAAACTCACCATATTTTCATTATCATACCATTCTAAAGTAATAAATGCATCCAAGGGAGACATACAAGGCTCCGCTTCCCAGATGTATTGTTGATTCTCTTCCTGTTCATAACACATGTTATTTCCTTCCTCCTCAAATTGTCCAAAAAAAAATTTCTTCACGTAAATCTGAAACATCATCAATTTTTTGTTTCTCTTTTGTATATTCTTCTAATCTTTGATAAAGAAGCCTTAAATCAGGATCATCTAGTGAGATTCCCAACTCATGAAGTTTTTTTAGAAATTTCTTGTGTGAAGGCATGATGTCTGATGGCATCTCCTGATAAATACTTATCATCCTTATGAACAAATGGGTTGTAGACTCACCTTCATATCTTTCCAAATTGAGAAATTCATCTAAGGGAGACATATAAGGTTCTTCCATAATGCAATTCTTATTTTCATCTTGTTCATAATACATGCTATCTCCTTCACTCACATCATGAAATTCATATAAGAACCAATTCTCAAACTCCTTCCATGACGAGATGCTCTTTGTAGGTAGTGATTCATATGCCTCTCTTGCATTATCTTTTAATGTCCTAATAAATAGTTTCATTGCCTGATCTTCTGCAGAAATCTCATAGTTCTCTATAAATGCATAAAATGCATCCAAATGTTCAACTGCTGATTCATCCCATTCTCCATGGAACTTTGGTACAAGTTGTGAAAACTTAGGGAGCAAATTAAAAGGAATACAACGGAATCCCCTGAGATCTAATGGCCTGATACAATTTGGAATAAATGGTTTTCTATGAAATGGTTGTTTATTCTGATACATTCTGAATATCTGAATTGGAAGTAACTTGTTTCTTTATACATTAGGTTCTTGACAATAGAGTTGTCACCTCTTTTAAAGAGGAAAACTTTACTTATCTCCTCTTGGGTCTTATTCCTTAGTAGAGTCAGTGATTGAAATGCTTTATTGAATAGAGTCGCCACCTCTCTTTGAGGAAAATATTTCTTTACTACTTTTGAGTTCTTATTTCCAGTAGAGCTTTAATTATATCACTAGAGCTTCTAGGTAATCTTCAATGTTGTCTTTCATAGAAAACTCCCTAGTAGAGTCGCCAATCTATTGGTGCTCAAATCAACAGATTGGATAATCAATCAAGAATGCTTGCTTAATCTAAAAATATCCAACCGATTTGGCCACCGAACGAGAGTGGTCAATTAAGGTCCTCCTCCCCTGTACTTCTGGCTTTATAGGACCAAGGTGGGTTAACCTAATCCACAGACTTATTCTTCAAAGATCTCTACCTTCTTTGGATAAAACTATGCATGATGTTGTTACTAATAATGATGTTAAGATGCATGATTATGATGATTCTATTTGTATCTTAGATACTATTTTGATTAATTTGGATGAAGAAGATACTCTTGATGATACTGATGATGTTAATGATGAATATGAGACTATTGACATTGACATTGATTTACCTAATATGCTTTCATCACAATTGATTATTACACCTAGTGTCGAACATTGTGATTCTCAAGAGGATCCTTGTTTGGAGCTGACTATCATTCCTACTGTGTTGGATATAGTCCCTCTTGCGAGTTACCCACCTTCTCTAAATGATATACAATGAGATGGGGAGAGTAGGTGGCACGATTGATCGGCTTGTCCTTCGTGGTATCTTTGTTGTGTGTTTTTCTGTTGTAATGTGCTTCTCCCGTAATGTGTTTTCTAAATGTTGTTAGATTCTTTTATACGACCCTTGGTACTCAGTTGGTGCAAGGTGATAAAGGAATCGAACTTGTTGTACCATTCCTCTATATGTATCTCTATTCTTCTATATTTTGTTTCATGTTATGTTGTAAATGTGCTATTGTCCATGCATGTTTCCTTGTGTAATCTGCTTGGATTCAATTTGTGGTAGCACTGATTCTTTTTGGTCTCCATGTCATGGTCCGAAAAGATCCCTCTTCGTATATCTTATGTGATCTTTCCTCCTTTGTGATTGTAGTTCTACTTTCTTTGGGGAATGATGTCAATTCATTTGCAATAATATCATATATATATTATCTTATGATCATACTGACCCCACGGTAGGTACATCCCTTCTGTGTTCCCTGTATGTTTATGTGGTATTTCCCTTGATTTGTATTCGTTTGGGGACATCTCATAGTGGAAACATAATCAGTGGAGTTGTTTATGTTTCCGTTAAAGCCATTGCTCCTATTAAAGTGTTAGCAATGAATTTAACATGGGGGCATACGCTCTGCTCACCTATTGCACACACACACTTCTTGATACACATATATTGTTTTTCAAGATACTTTTCTCCCTTTTTGGATTAGTGACTAATCCTTAAAGCATGGATTTATATATTAGGATCTCTTGACCAGTTTCAAATTTTTTGATCCCTTAAGGTCGGAGGTGTCCTTAAGATTGGATCTCTTTTGCTTTTGGTTATGCTCTTACAGAATAGAATATTCCTAAGGGTGAATCCTTGATGGGTTGACTACTGAGTAGCCACATTCACTAGGCAGTTCAATTCCATCTTTCCAGTAGCGTCATTTCCTTGTGTGGTTCATAATGGGACATAAGCTCTCATTGGGTGAGATAATCACACACACACTCTCTCTCTCTCTAGAGATGTCTCTCTTATTGTGATCTTGGAGTTGATGAAGACTTGAGTCCCTGGGGGCTTGAGATTTATCTTTGTCCCTTTGATTACGCTAAGATTATCTTTTCATTATGATCTACTTTACCAAGAGTTTGCATTGAGTCCATACTCTTGCTAAAGTAGGGGCTTACTGTATCATCTTAAAATGGAAGCACTTCCATGTTAAGAGCATTAAGCCCTCTAAGTGAGTGGTCTAGGGTCATGTTAAGTGCCTTGATTGGGTCTTTGCATGGGTTTGGCTTACCCCCCCTATTCTATTGTTCTATGCTCCTGTTTTCACCCTTTTTTTTGCATTTCCTAGCATTCTGGATTGAGGTCTTGGGGTTTTTGACCTCAAGGTCAAAGACGACCTTGAAGATCAATGATGACCTAGAACCTGACTTAGGTCAAGGATGACCTCAACCCTAACCTAGGGCGGGGGTCTACCTTGTCTTTGACCCAAGGTTCAAATTTCAGGTTCCCATGATTTATGGATATCAGGTTTCAGAAATATTTGTTTTCCCGCTTCTAGGTCGACCATTTCGGGTTTCGAAATGGTAAATCCTTAAATTGCATTTAATATGGGTCTATTTCTAGGGGTTAAGGTTAATTGGGATTTAATTCTCCAATGTCGGCCTTCTCTAGAGGTTTATGCCCTAGATCACTATAAAAGGAGGCCTTCCCCTCTCATTTTCTCATCCATTATTCACACCTCATCTCTCAAGATCTCAAGTGGAATCAAGTAAGCAAGAAGGAGAAGGAAAGAAAGCAAGCATTCATTCATCAAGGAGATCCATTGTTAGCCATTGAAGGATTCAATCTCTTTGGAGCCCCCTTGAAGATCCATCCTTCCACATTCATCCAAGTCTATGCAAAGATCCATTCAAGATTGGTGTTGAAGATCAAATGCCATTGATTTGAGACATCCTACATACTTCTACATTCATTACTTGTGGATTTGAGGATTTGAATCCTCTACAAGGACTTCAGCATAAGAAAGGTGAGAAGTTCCATTTGCTTTGTTTATGCATATTATAATTTCAATTCAATTTCAAGGTTGATTCCAAATCGGGGTTTGACCAAGGCAAACCCCCCATCCAAACAACAAAAACCTTATTTTTCTTATAGGTACATGTGTGAAACTGCGGAACTGATCTTGGATTTGGATACCCTTTTCAGTGAACTTCCGAGATCTATGAACAAAATCAAAGTCGACCTTCAAAATCTCAAAGTAGTCTTTGACCTTTTATTAGGGTCAAAGACTACCTCCTGTCAGGAAGATAAATTTTTTTTGGGTTTTCTTCGCCTCAACATTTCCAGTTCAAAACAAGTTGTAGAATTGCCTGAAACTGCACACAGACACCAGAAATTAGCATTTTCTAGATCTGCCCTATTTTGACGTTAGTACTTATCTTTCAATTATTTTCATATTCAAAGCGTATAATCTTCATAACAAAATATAAGATCTTCTTCTTCATTCATATTTTTCATAGATTGATTCAATTGTGCATTAACCTTTTGGTTGATCAATTTGGATCTCTCCTTTGGGAATTTGGATTTAGTAGTTGATCTCATATTTCCCACATATTTCAATAAGGTGATACAATTTCACCTCATTCATTTTGGTGAACCCAACATATTTACTCTCCTTTCTTTTGTGGAATTAGATGCTTTATTATGTTTTATGGTGTTAGATCTTGCATGTATTAGATTCCTTTTATGTGTCTGCATCTCATATAAAATCAAAATATTTTGTGTTAGTTTAGTTCATTTGCATTGCATTGGTTTATGAGCTTTACTACCTTTAGTCCTACTTATAGCATTCCAGTTAGAAGAAGTCGTAGAATTATGGGTGCCTTTGATCCTGAATCTTCTTCTTCTTTCCTTAGGATCCTCGATGATAATTTAATTCTTCATGTTCCAATCCTATTATGGAGAAAAATGCTTCTCACTCATCTCATGATAAGGATGACGCTTTAAGAGTTCCTCTTGAACAAGTCCAAAAACTTTCCACTGAACTTGATAAAATGGGTAATTGGCTTCTTCAAGAAAACCATAATCAAGATTCTATTCAAGCTATAGAGGCTCTTAAGAAATTTCTTCGTGATGGTGATCAAGGTGTTAATCTCTTGCATGGTATTACTCATCTCATGCATTCAAATGTTAAACCTCTAGCTCAAGAAGCTCAAGACTTAGGGTTGATTCCTCCTATCACTAGTGTCGAACCTTCTTCTAATCCTTTACCAAGTATTCCTACCTATACTCCTCCTTTGGTGACTATGACGGTTCCCTCTGTTCCTATGAGTGTTCCTCCTATTTCCCTTCCTACATCACAACCTTCATATCATAATGTTCGTTTTACTTATTCGAATCCACTTTCAACTATAGTTCCTATTGTTCCTCTAGTTGTGTCTTCTATTCCTACAGCTTCTTACACTTTACCTAGTGTTTCTAATGTTGCTATTCCTCCTATTTCATCTAATGATTCAACAATCATCAGTTTGGCTCAAACTGTGTCATCCCTACAACAACAACTTGCTTCCTTAAATCAAAACAAGTTTAGTGTTCCTACATGTGACATGGGAAGTCCTTTGTCTCAAGACATTATTCGTACTCATGTTCCTCAGCAAGTTGATATGCCTCGTCTGGAGAATTATAACGGAAAAGGAGATCTCGTTCATCATGTTAAAATATTTCAAATCCTTTGTAGTGATTATGCTCATGACCATAGGATTTTAGCCAAACTGTTTGCTAGAACTTTCCATGACAAGACCTTACAATGGTATTGTTCCTTGCCTCCTTATTCTATTGATTCATTTCCACAACTTGCTAATGCCTTTATTCAACAATTTCAAAACAACATTGGCCCGCAAGTGTCTTTGACTGATTTGATGCATTGTAAACAAAGTGCTAAGGAAAATTTGACTGAATTTATTAGTAGATTTAAGCATTTGCATGCTCAGATTTCCTATCCTATTCCTGATATTGATATTCAATGTATGTTTATTTTAAATTTGCAAAAGGATATTAGAGATAAGATTTTGCTTATTGAATTTACCTCTTTTCAACAACTTTGTGCAATGCTTCATCATTATTAATTACAAGTGAGTCAATTTGAGAGAAACACTCCAATGGCTCCTGTACCAGTTGATAAAAGTGATGTTGCTCCTAATCCAAACATATTTCAAAAATTCAACAACTATGTCAAGATAAACAAACAAGCAAATGCAGTTGCTGATCAAGTTTTTGCATCTCACAATGCCACTTCTGCATCCACTGCTTTTTTATTAAATCGTACGTTTACTCCTCTTTCTAAATTTTTACATGCTATTATGAATAGGTTGTTAACTGTTAATATGATTACTTTACCTCATAGTCGACCTCTTTTACCTGCTATGATTGCATCTAAATATTTTGATCCTAAAGCTTTTTGTCAATATCATCATCAAAATGGTCATGATACTAAGAAGTGTTATTCTTTAAAACATAAGGTTCAAGACTTAATTGATTCTAATGCCTTATCTGTGGATAATCTTGATGGTAGTGGGAACAAATCTGTCTCTCCTCCTAATCAAAACCTTCAAATCTATACGAATCCTTTACCTACGCATGATACTAATACCATTGCTCATCCATCTTCTATGGAAATTCTATATGATTCAAAGATGGGTGATCTCAATCATGTTGTTAATCAAGTGGAGCATGTTGGTCAACCTATATCTCCACCTCAACCTTAACCTCAGCTTCAACCTCAAGTTCAATCTCAAACTCAATCAAAACCTAAGACTAAATTGAAAACTCAACCTAAATCTCAACAACAACCTAAGCATAAAAGACCTCAGGAACTTTCGATTACCTTTGATGATTCTGAGACTATTAAAGCTCCTGATGGTCCCCTTTACATTTATGCTAGGATTTCCTGGATACCTACTCTTAGTTGTCTTGTTGATCCTACATCCTTAGTCAATGTTATTACTGAAGAAAATATTTTTATGAAAAACTTGCAACGTGATTCTTATGATATATTAGATGTGTGGATTCAAAATTGTAATGGTTTTATGTATCCATCATTTGGTTCTATTAACTTGCCGGTTGAACTTTGTGGAAAAATTGTGAACACTACCTTTGTTGTTGTTCCTACTTCTGATCAATTTCAAGTTAAGCTTGGTTTTCCATGGTTAAATTCCATGCATGTTGTTGCTTCACCTATCCATAAATATCTTAAATTTGTTCATGATGATGAAGTGAAGATGGTTAATCATAGTTTATATCAACCTTCTAGGCCTAGAGATTGTGCTACTCTTGATTTATTTTGGCCTTCATTACCTAATTCATGTCCTCCTTAACCTGATAATCTTTTCCTTTCATATCAAGCTTATAAACATCGTAAGATTCTTGAATTAAGTGTACCTCCTATGGATCTTAATTGTGGTCTTTTGCCTACAACTTCTATACCTCCTTTAACTATGGCTTCTAGTTCTGTTAATCAAGTTCCCAGTATTGTTGATAATCTGATTGATCTTCCTAAAGAATCTGTGAAGGATCCTGTGGTTGTTCCTCCTAGTTCTCAACCTATTTCAAGTAAAGAAAAATGGAATCGATCTGCTAATGAACACTATAAGAAGCATCATGCTCATGATAAAGCTCATAATTTTGTTCTTCAAAGATCTCTACCTTCTTCGAATAAAACTATGCATGATGTTGTTACTAATAATGATGTTAAGATGCATGATTATGATGATTCTATTTGTATCTTAGATCCTATTTTAATTAATTTGGATGAAGAAGATACTCTTGATGATACTAATGATGTTACTGATGAATATGAGACTATTGACATTCACATTGATTTATCTAATATGCTTTCATCATAATTGATTATTACACCTAGTGTCGAACATTTTGATTCTCAAGAGGATCCTTGTTTGGAACTGGCTATCATTCCTACTGTGTTGGATATAGTCCCTCTTGCAAGTTACCCACCTTCCCTAAATGATATACAACAAGATGGGGAGAGTAGGTGGCATGATTGATAGACTTGTCCTTCATGGTAGCTTTGTTGTGTGTTTGCATGCTGTATTGTGCTTCTCCCGTAATGTGTTTGCTAAATGTTGTTAGATTCTTTTATATGACCCTTGGTACTCAGTTGGTGCAAGGTGATAAAGGAATCGAACTTGTTGTACCATTCGTCTATATGTATCTCTGTTCTTCTATATGTTGTTTCATGTTATGTTGTAAATGTGCTATTGTTCGTGCATGTTTCCTTGTGTAATCTTGTTGGATTTGAGACGTGGTAGCATTGATTCTTTTTGGTTTCCATGTCATGATCTGAAAAGATTCTTCTTCATATATCTTATGTGATCTTTCCTCCTTTGTGATTTTAGTTCTACTTTCTTTGGGGAATGATGTCAATTCATTTGTAATAATATCATATATATATATATATATATATATATATATATATATATATATATATATATATATATATATATATATATATATATATATATATATATAATCTTATGATCATACTGACCCCACGGTAGGTAGATCCCTTATGTGTTCTCTGTATGTTTATGTGGTATTTCCCTTGATTTGTCTTCCTTTGGGGGCATCTCGTAGTGGAAACGTAATCAGTAGAGTTGTTTATGTTTTCATTAAAGCCATTGCTCATGTTAAAGTGTTAGCAATGACTCTAATGTGGGGGCATACGCTCTGCTCACCTGTTGCACACACGCACTTCTTGATACACATATATTGTTTTTCAAGATACTTTTCTCCCTTTTTGGATTAGTGACTAATCCTAAAGCATGGATTTATATATTATGATCTCTTGATCCCGCCAGTTTCAAATTTTTTGATCCCTTAAGGTCGGAGGTGTCCTTAAGATTGGATCTCTTTTGCTTTTGGTTATGCTCTTATGGAATAGAATATTCCTAAGGGTGAATCCTTGATGAGTTGACTAGTGAGTAGCCACATTCACTAGGTAGTTCAATTCCATCTTTCTAGTAGCGTTGTTTCCTTGTGTGGTTCACAATGGGACATAAGTTCTCATTGGGCAAGATACTCTCTCTCTCTCTCTCTCTCTCTCTCTCTCTCTCTCTCTCTAGAGATGTCTCTCTTATTGTGATCTTGGAGTTGATGAAGACTTGAGTCCCTAGGGGCTTGAGATTTCTCTTTGTCCCTTTAATTATGCTAAGATTATCTTTCCATTATGATCTACTTTACCAAGAGTTTGCATTGAGTCCATACTCTTGCTAAAGTGGGGGCTTAATGTATCATTTTAAAATGGAAGCACTTCCATGTTAAGAGCATTTAGCCCTCTGAGTGAGTGGTTTGGGGTCATGTTAAGAACCTTGATTGTGTCTTTGCATGGATCTGGCTTCCCCTCCTATTATGATGTTCTTTGCTCCTATTTTCACCTATTTTTCTACATTTCCTAACATTCTGGATTGAGGTCTTGGGTTTTTTGACCTCAAGGTCAAAGACAACCTTGAGGGTCAATGACGATCGAGACCCTGACCTAGGTTAGGGATGACCTTGACCTTGACCTATGGTAGGGTCTACCTCGTCTTTGACCCAGTGTTCAAATTTTAGGTTCCGATGATTTTCGGATGTCAGGTTTCAGAAATATTTGTTTAACCGCTTCTGAGTCGGCTATTTTGGGTTTCAGAATGGTAAATCCTTAAATTTCATTTAATATGGGTCCATTTCTAGGGGTTAAGGTTAATTGGGATTTAATTCCCGAATGTCGGCCTTCTCTAGAGGTTTGTGCCCTAGATCACTATAAAAGGAGGCCTTCCCCTCTCATTTTCTCATCCATTATTCACACCTCATCTCTCAAGCTCTCAAGTGAAATCAAGTAAGCAATAAGGAGAAGGAAATAAAGCAAGCATTCATTCATCCTCAAGCCTAAGCATCCATTCAAGCATTCATTCATCAAGGAGATCCAATGTTAGCCATTGAAGGATTCAATCTCTTTGGAGCCCCCTTGAAGATCCATCCTTCCACATTCATCCAAGTCTATGCAAAGATCCATTCAAGATTGGTGTTGAAGATCAAATGCCATTGATTTGAGACATCCTACATACTTCTACATTCATTACTTGTGGATTTGAGGATTCGAATCCTCTACAAGGACTTCGGCATAAGCAAGGTGAAAAGTTCCATTTGCTTTGTTTATGCATATTACAATTTCAATTCAATTTCAAGATTGATTCCAAATTGGGGTTTAACAAAGGCAAACCCCCCATCCAAACAATAAAAACCCTCTTTTTCTTACAGGTACAGGTGTGGAACTGTGGATTTGAGCTTGGATTTGGATACCCTTAATAGTGAACTTTTGAGATCTACGAACAAAATCAAAGTCAACCTTCAAAATCTCATAGTAGTCTTTGAGATTTTAGTGGGGTCAAAGACTACATGTTGTCAGGAAGATAAAAATTTTTTGGGTTTTCTTCGCCTCAACATTTCCAGTCCAAAACAGGTTGCAAAATTGCTCGAAATTGCACACAGACACTAGAAATCAACATTTTCCAAAGCTGCCCTATTTTGAGGTTAGTACTTGTCTTTCAATTATTTTCAGATTCAAAGCATATACTCTTCATAACAAAATATAAGATCTTCTTCTTCATTCATATTCTTCATAGATTGATTCAATTGTGCATTAACCTTTTGGTTGATCAATTTGGATCTCTCCTTTGGGAATTTGGATTTAGTAGTTGATGTCATATTTCCCACATATTTCAATAAGGTGATACATTTTCACCTCATTTAGCTACACTCTTGAGAGCCTTGTGTATTGGACAACCCATGCCCATTCATGCATTAATTCATTCACTAAGTGAAAAAATTAATTCAATCATATCTCATACTTGGAAAAAATAATCTTTTTCATCTACACATTTTCCTTTCATTCTGATGACTGTAAAATCTTTTTGGTGATATGGACATTTTTGTATCTTTGAGCATTTTTTGAAAATTATGTTTCCTAAAACATATAAAAAAATATAGCTATACCTAGATCTTACTTCATGATATATTAGCATATTTGTGAGCGGTTGTGGATTCTATTTCATACTTGCAACTTGCATTTTCTTGGAGTTTCTTGAAGCATTTCAACAAATCCATTTTGGGTGTATCATGCAAAAATATTATTTTCTCACAACTAGGAATGCTCCATCACTACCCATATGTCATATGTCCCGAACATAACAGTGATTTAATGCACATAAAGAAAAGTTATAATTTATCACTATGGCTACCCCATATAAAAATAGAATTCTCACATATAATGCAACCATCTATGTACTTGCACAGATACCTTTAGAGGAACATGAATCCTTCTAATGTGTTGTGTGAAGGTTCTGTCATATTCATCTTTATGGTCACAATTTGAATACATCTTAACAAGTGGTTCACCAATGAAAATTGTTCTAGGTTAGTTATTGAAGCTTCACCCAAGGAAAGACAATGTTTCCCCATTCGCATTTGATTCTAATTTTGCACCACCATTTAACACAAAGTACAAAATTTGCACTGAAATCAACATTCTCAATCAAGACATCACACAACAATAAGAGTGCCAATTAGTGCACAAATATTCACTCAAAGTTATTTTCTTTGTGATTGTATGGATGTTATCTTAGGGAATTGTATCATCATTAAAAATCACTACAAACACTCAAGAAAATGTAAAACAAAGACTCCCCCTTATATAGAAATGAGAGGTGGCATTATGGAATTCAACTATATTCACCAATATTCCAACTACAATATTAAAGAAATACAAACATATAATTAATATCAGGTTGTGTAGTCAATAAGGACTGCAGGTAGGCCTAAATGGCCATTATTGCTATCATTCTCCCCCATAATGACCATTGGGAAGAATATGAAGTAGTGTGTGTAGAGAAAACCTAACCTATTTAGAATAGGCGTAGACATTCAAACATTAGTTAATCAAAGTCTAACAACATATTCCTAAACATATAGAGAAAACTGTTCACAAAGACATTTATATAGAATCGAAATGGGAGCACCCTGTCACCGTTTAATTTGTTCTTGATCTAGGGATGTGGGTGTGCTCTCAAAACACTTGGATAAATTCCCTAATGTAGATTAGGAAAGAATAGGATGGATTAGGTGTTGGAGATTTTCTAGCAATCCAATGTTGACTGTATGTTTGTCATTGATGACAACATATGGTAAGTAGTGTGTGTTGAAGTCTTATGTATGGAGCCTTGAGCATATGTTGCCTAGATATGTTATTAGCATGATATCATAAGTGCAGAGGTTGATTATGAGTACAGATAGTTGTGCAGTTGTTTGTATTAGTAGTGTTCCTGACAGTGTTACAGATAGAGTTCTATATGTGATTATCTATATGGTTATAATGGAGCCTTGCGCATTTATATTTGTGTTGTAGACATGTTTTTGAAGCTATGTTCATGGACACAAAGTTAGTTGTGCAGTACAAGTTAAGTTATGATGTTTCTACTTTGCAGTCATAGTTTCCTGAGTTTATTTGATGGAGATGATAGTGTTTATATTATTTCAGCAATTGCGCTTATCGTTTTGATATGTGTGGTTGGTTTTGTGTTTGGTGATGAGTTAACAATGTTCTGATTACTAGAAAAAATAGGTTTTGAAGGGACTTGAAACCCTTTACAATTCAAGCTTCGAAAGATCATAACACCAAAAAAGAGGCAAACAACAACGAACTACCCAAAAAATGGACTACACAGATAGCAACAAAAGGGACAAAACACCAGTCCAAAAGACAATAAAAAATAGAAAAAACTAGTACAGAGACTAGCCTAAACAACCGCATACATAACCCAACCTTTTTCATCCAAGGTCTTCTCCATTTTGGCCTAGATATTATCCATCTGACGAATGACACTTTTCAGCTCCTCGACGTTCTTCTTCATAAGAGGGGACTTTTTATTGTTGCTCCCGCAGGTTCTAGAACTGGGGCCTCCGCTATCCACCAGGGGATCATTTTTGTGTTCACTCTCCTCCTCTGGTGCTTTATCCAACAGATTGACCAAGGCCTTGAGGTTGATGCTAGAGGCCTTCATGCTATCCATGTTGTGCTAGAGAATATTAGAAAGAGTTTTATCCACTTTATCCATTCTTTCATTAATATCCACAATAGAGGGGTTAGAAGTGCCCTCCTTAAGAAAGGAATCCACTTTTTTTGAAGGATAGCATTATTTGCTTCAAGCTTCCTGCATTTTAGGTGGAGTCTTTTTATCTCATGGAAGCACCATTTGCTAAATCTAAAGGAGTAGAGAGCCTCAACTTTGGTAGTTTGAAGCACACCAGTAGTAAATTCCTCTCTGTCATCAAAGTCTTCAAAAATCAACTTAATGAAAGACTCTTTGACTTTCCTTTCATTGGATTCCTCACTACCCTCCTGAATATTATCCTGAAAGTCATGGGAGACAGGCACATCATGCCTCACACCTGCAAAAAAATCATCCAAGATGGGAACCTCCCCTTTGTGAAAATCCCTATCCATTTTGTGTTTCTCAACATACCGAATAGCAGTGTCAATGAGATCTTTGAGACTATGATAATTGTGCACCATGGTTCCTTCCAAATTGGCCTCCTCAATAGATTTGTCTTTCAGCTAAGCCACACTTTCCTGCTTCATGTTCTCTAGGTCCTCTTCCTCTGGTATATCCTTCTTATCAGTACACATAGGAGTAGGGTTAGCTTTCATGGGCTGGGAATCACCAATATCCTTCTGGTGGGCTCCGTCATCCACTTTCTTTTTCATCTTAGCCATCTTCTTATTGTCTTGATCATAATCCTTATTGTTAGCCTCCTCCTTACCATCATGGGGGGAAGTACTATCATCAGAATAATCAGTATCCTCCCTTTCCTTGCTAGGGCTCTGCACATTCTTAATCTCCCCAGTATCACCATCTTCTGAGTCCTCAATCTCATACTCCTTAGAGTAGTCACCAACTTCAGTCTCTCCCGAGCATATATTCTTAGAACTGCTACCCATAATCTGTTCAACCTTCCATTTAGCAGAGCCAGACTTAGGAGTCATAGGACTCTATTTGTTCTTTCCTGAGGAAGGAGTAGAGATAGGGTTAGGGATAGTACTCATAATGTATTCATAAATCAGAAGAATCAAACCCTCATGCTTAATAGCTTTCTTAGGAGAACTCTTATGCTCATTGATACTTTTAACTAGAGAACTATGAAGGTAATAGGGAATGTTAATAATGTCCTTGTACCTGAAATGGTTAAGAAACATGAAGTGGTGGGAATGACTATGATTAAAGCGACCATCTAGGGTAAATGATGAGTTAACAATGTTTGGTTAAGAGCACATAACGTATTTTAGCAAGAGAAGAAAGTTTCAATTAATTTGGTGGAGTCGACTGTGTGAAGCAATGCATCTACTCATATTGAGTTGCATGGTCCTATTTGTGTTGCGTGCTTGATATAGTCATTGGAGATGTTATTGGAGAGTTATATTATTTCTCTAATATGATTAGAAGGAAGTTCTAACAGGCTGACTTGATTATATCATTTGGAAAAAGATACTTATAGTCGGTTAGTTGTGATTGCTAAGTATGGTAGTTAGTTGGAAAGAGAAGACTAGAGAAGAAGGTCTGAAGTATTGAGCCATTAGTAGAAGGTTTATGTGACAAAGAAGACAATGTATGCTATTAATTGGAACTAATCAAGACAACAGGTCTAACTCACAGTTCACCAAGATCCAGATATAGTGTGTATCTTTTATGCAGAAGGTTGGAGCCTTCACCATTTGAGCAGTGTGCTCCTGGATAGTGTGTCCTCAGCCCTAACAGGGTTAATTGTAAAAGACTACTAACAGGGTCTGACCTTTGACCAAGTCACTGTACTTCATGCATTGTAAAGATCAACTCCTAAACGGGTTGTAAGATCTTCTAATAGGGATCATTATACTCTAGTGCAGTTTATAGTGGGTGCTAATTCCCTCCAGGGTTTTTACCTATTTGGGTTTCCCCATAACCAAAATTGTGGTGTTGTGTTAAGTGTTATCTTAATGTGTATATTCTTAATGTTATTTTGCACTAAATTAGATAAAGAATTGAATCTTGTAGATAACTGATTCACCCCCCCCCTCTCAGTTATCTCTCGAGACTATTCCTAACAATTGGTATCAGAGCCAAGTTCCTCGGAGAGAAGTTTAACAACTTGAGGTTGATCAGATGGCATTCTTTAGAAAAGAAAGTCCTAAGTTTGATGGAGAGAATTATCTAGACTGGAAGAACAAAATGATAACACATTTACAGTGCATTTCTTTTGAGATTTTTGTAGCTACTAAAGATGTTTAGATTCCCTCTTTATCAGATATTGCAAAGGAAGATGCAACTCTTAAGCAAAAGGAGATGTTCACTCAAAATTTATTGCCAAAGAAGCTCTTATCAATACCTTGTCTGACAGTGAGTTTTCAGAGATCAAGAAAGTAGATAAAGCCTACAAGATATGGAAGTATCTAGAAGACATGTTTGAAGGAGACATCCAAGCCAAGAATGCACACATAAAGACATGGAGGAAAAGATACAATACATTGGTAATACAACCTGAAGAGAACATCAGAGCTTACAACCAAAGGAATAATGAAGCAGTTGCAGGAATCAAAAACAATGGTGGAGAAATTTCAGAACAAGACATAATGGATAAGTTGATGACTACCCTGACACTAGAATATGAGAGCAAGATAAACATTCTTGATGAAACTATGCAGTCCACAAAAGACTTCAAAAGAGAGACCTTAATCAACAAGATTACAACATTTGAGATATCAAGATTGAAGATAGAGCCTAAAAGTGAAATAGCATTCAAAGCCTCAGTCCATGCTAAGAAATATTTGAACACATTTGGTAATTTTGATGATGAAGATGATGATATAGAACTAGATGAATTCATTTCTATGATTGCTAAGAAAGAAAGAGAAGGAAAAGGAAAATATGAAGGTCAAATACCATTCAAATATTTCTCATGTAACAAGATTGGTCATCTTGCATCCAAGTGCCCTACAAGAGTCAAGAAGTACAAAACTAATTACAAGCCTAAGTATAAAGAATGTTACTATGTTGAAGATGGAGTATTTGATGAAGATTCAATAGAAGATGAAATAGGATTCATTGCTATTGAAGAGATGGAAATAATGTTTGATGAAATGGATAAGGAAGATGAGATGAAAGAACAAGAGCTAGCACTGATTTCTCAAGAAGACATCAGGATAGACTGGATCATTGACAACGATTGTTCACATCACATGACATGAGACAAAGATAGATTTTTTCATTTGGATAAGTGCAAAGATGACATGGTTAGATTTGGAGACAACACTCCTAAACCTATCATAGGTAGAGGAGCTATCACTTTGGATGGGAAGAATAACACTGATGATGTTCTATATGTTGATGGTTTGCAACATAACTTACTTAGTGTTGGATAGTTTCTTGACAAGGGATATCAGTTGGAATTCAAAAACAACAAGTCTATCATTAATAAAAAAGAAGGAGAAATGATTGCATCAGGTTCAAAGACTAAAGGTAATGTTTTTCAGCTTAATTCAGAAGCAAGTTGTTTTGTTGCTAAAGTAGATGACAGTTGGTTCTGGCACAAAAGACTATGTCACATAAATTTTGACAATATAGTAAAGATAAGCAATGTAAAGGTAGTAAGAGACCTCCCTAGTATTGAAAAACCAATTGATACAATATGCACGGAATGTGTGATGGGAAAGCATGTGAGGAATTCATTCAAAGGAAACCATAATTCAACAGAGAACAAATTAGATCTAGTGCATACAGAACTATGTGGACCAACTCAAACAAGATCATACTATGGTGAAAGGTACTTTGTTTTGTTTGTTGATGATTATTATAGAATGATGTGGGTTGTGTTCTTAAGAGATAAATTTGAAGCATTTGATAAGTTCAAAATATTCAAAGCTAAAGTTGAAAATGAGTGTGGATTAAAGAGAAAATGTCTGAGATCAAACAAAGGAGGAGAATTTGCCTCTGATATATTTTATGAGTATTGTGAAGAACATGGGATAAAGAGACAACTAAGTGCACCTAGAACCCCTCAACAAAATGGAATTGGAGAAAGAAGAAATAGGATCATACTTGACACAATGCACACCATCATGATAGAAGGAAAAGTTACACACACCTATTGGAGAGATGCAGTGAATACAACAGTCTATACTATCAATAGAATTCAATTAAGGCTGGGTGCAGAAAAAACACCTTATGAGCTATGGTTTGGTAATGTACCTATAGTGAAATACTTCATAATCTTTGGAAGCAAGTGCTATATCAAGAGAGATGAAGCAAGAAGCGATGAATGTATTTTTCTTCGTTACCTTGAGATTAAAGAAGATCATTGAAAGTGCTATGTAAAGATTGATGAAAATTTTATGATTCAAGAGAGATATCATGATTATGAACCTATGATAGAAGAAGAACCTAGACCTACCACTAGAGAAGTAGTTGTTGAAGAAATATTTGACAGCATTGATGTTTTATTCAATGATCATGAAACAAGTGAAGAAGAATCACATAAGATAGATGAGAGAGTCACACCTATTGTTCCAAAATTCACATCAAGATACCATTCAAAAGAGGATATCATTGGAGATCAAAATAGAAAGGTCATGAAAAGATCAAAGGAAAAAAGTTCACCAGTTGATGAAGTGGTATGTTTACTTTCACAAATTGAACCCTTAAGCGTTGATGATACATGTAATGATTCAGATTGGCATGAAGAAATGAAAGAAGAGCTAGATCAGATAGTTAAGAATGACACATGGGAATTGGTCCCTAGACCTAGTGACAAAAATGTGATTGGAACCATTTGGATATTCAGAAACAAGATGAATGAAGATGGTATAGTAGTAACAAAAAATGCTACACTAGTATGTAGAGGATATGCACAAAGAGAAGGAATTGATTATTTAGATACATTTGCCCCTATAAGAAAATTGGAAGCCATAAAATTATTTCTAGCCTACGCTACATTCAAAGACTTTAAAGTATATCAGATGGATGTTAAGTCAACATTCTTGAATGGAGAGTTGAAGGAAGAAGTATACATAGAGCAGCCTGAAGGATTTACTTTATCAGACATAACTGATATGGTATGCAGACTAAAGAAAGCCCTCTATGGACTTAAGCAAGCCCCTAGAGCATGGTATGAAAGACTAGATGATTACTTAACTAAGATTGGATTCAAGAAAGGAGAAGCAAACTATAACTTATTCATAAGAGAGACGCCTGAAGGATTATTGTTAGTTTCTATTTTTTTGATGACATTATTTTTGGAGGTAATGACAAGCTTAGTGCAAAATTCAGAGCGAATTTGAGATTAGCATGATTGGACCTATCAAATACTTTTTGGGATTAAATGTGCAGCAAACAAACAAAGGAATTTTCATTCATCGATCTTAAGTATGTGAAAGAGATATTGAAGAAGTTCAAGATGGATGATTGCAAGCCAGTAAGAACACCTATGATAACAGGAAGCAAGCTTTCAAAAGAAGATGATTCTACAATAGTAGATAAGACCTTGTATAAGTCTATGATTGGTAAACTCATATATCTTACTCAATCTAGACCTGATATTTCTAATGCAGTTGGTATTGTTGGAAGATTTGCATTAGAACCTAAACAAAGTCATCTTATGGTAGTAAAGAGGATATTCAGATATTTGAAGGGAACTATGGACTATGGTTTATGGTATCCTAATTCAGAAAATGTAGTACTTCATGTGTATACAGATGCAGATTGGGCAAGTTGCGTGGATGATAGAAAGAGCACTTTAGGAGGAGCAGTATTTCTTCAAGATAGACTTGTTACTTGGACAAGCAAGAAGCAGAATTGTATTTCTCACTCTACAATAGAAGTAGAGTATGTAGTAGCAACATTAAATTGTTCTACAATTATGTGGATCAAGAAGATGATAAAGGATTTTGGAATTCAGATTGATTATCCTATTATTATCCATTGTGATAACACTAGCACTATCAATATGTCAAAGAACCCCATGATGCATGCAAAGACAAAACACATTGAGATAAAATATCACTTTCTAAGAGAGAAAGTTGAAGAGAAAGAAGTAAAATTGGATTATGTGAGTACAAAAGAATAGCTAACAAACATATTCACAAAGCCTTTACCGAAGGATACTTTTGAGTATCTCAGGGAGAAGATGGGAGTAATTCCCTTCCCTAAATTTGATTAGCATTTGCAGAAGTGCATCACTCCATAGTGACTAATGAATGGTTGACTACTCTACTTCAGGAGTAGTACCTGTGCTTATTTGGTTTGGTGCCCTTTTCCATTGATGTCAAAGGGGGAGTATATAGTCATGAAAGACAATACAGTAAGGGGGAGTATATACAGTTGAGGAGTATGTAGTGATGGAGAATATATAGTAGCAACCAGAAGCAAAAGATCAAAAAGACCTTGTTGTAGATTGGCCTCATTCGTAGCACACCATGATATAAAGGATCTTGGTGACTTTGAGTAGAGGAACAACAAGAAGCCATAAAAGATTAACAAGATCCAAAGGACAAAATTTGAGACCAAAATGATAACTCCAAAAGACATCCCTTGCCAAGGAGAGAGATTGATGTGATTGATGATGGGAAGATTTGGTTTGAACATATAGAAGGATACATCGACACAAACCTAGGTTGATTGGTGGAAGATTAGGCCGGATAGGAGGAAGGATACATCCTCAAGGACCCATTGATTGATGAGGAGAATGTGTCTTGTTCACTGGAAAGTGACGAATTAAAGAATAATCATGGTGATGAAATGATGAGTCTAAGGATGCAAATTTGTGGGATATAAGCAAATGATTTACCACTGAATCTAATGATGCTTCCGAAAGATGTGTATGTTTTGACAGATGTTTGCACTGAGTTTGTAACTTTGAAAACACTTCAAGAAGAACTACCTAAGGGAAGGCTAGTATCAAAATCTTTTCCCACAGCTTGATACCCCTAAAAGGTATACATATGGTGAGTGTCTTAAGGTGATCCAAGAAACCACAAGGATCGATCCTTGCACAAAGATTCTGATACCTTTGGGAGTATATCGGGAAGCCTTTGATTTAACAAGTGTCTAATTAGGTCAGTGGTGTCCTCTCAATCGGTTTGTACGTGTGCAACTCACTTAAGAGCCTAGTTGACCATGTCAAAATAATAGGGATATTCACCTACCTCAGGCTACCATCAATGCACATCACCCGAACTTGAGGGGATGAAGCAAGAGTTTTCTCAATGCTTTATTTATATACCAGTTGGGGAAGTACCAATTTGAATTGGTTCTCCAAAGAGGAAACACTTTTCTCTCTAGACATCCTTCTCTAGAAGTAAAACAAGTGAACTCGTCCAACTTCAACCTTTTGTTGTGGAAGTACAAGGTTGGATGGGACAAGTTATCTAATCAAATGTTGTTGCATGACAGGCAAGGATATGTAAAAAAAAATGTGATGATATGTACAATAGATAGGAAGAGATTTACAATGGATATGTACAAAAGCTCAGGGATTTGGAATAGGAAGATCTCGCTATACAGGATAAATACAAGAAGGATTGCGCTATACAAGATATATACAGGAAGCTTAGGATTGGGGATAGGATCTTAGTGCTGCATTGGAAAGGATTAAGGATAGAATGCCTTGGGATGAAGGGCTAGTGGTGGCAATGGGGATTGGATAAAGAGGACTAGGATTTGGGATGGGGGGGATGGGAGTTTGATAGATAATGACTCGGTCCACTATGTATGGTGCCTGTTTCCAGGTTTTTGCCAACATACTTGTCCAAGGCACTTGAATTGCCAAGTTTTCACCATTGGACGATTATTTTTCTTTGCTTCTTTTTTTTTTGCTTTTTTTTTTTTTGTATTTTTTTGGATTTTCCAATTTTTATGGATTTTATGAATATGGAGGATCTAGTTCAAGCATAGAACCTCTTCAGATGTATGATATTGATAGAATCATCCAAGGGCTCACTTTCTGGTGTTGATAACTAATAGGCTCTAGAGCTAAAGCATGTTGTGACAACATAGGGGCCCAACCAAGTAGGTTCAAACTTGCCCTTTTTCTCTCGATGTGCTTGCACTTTCTAATTTTTCTTTAGGACCATGTCACCCACTTGGAAATGTCTTGGATGGACATTCTTGTTATAACTCATTTTGAGTTGATTATGTATGCAACTAGGTGATCATATGCTCATTGTCTCTTTTCACCTAACAGGTCTAGTTGCATGAGACATGGCATGTGGTAGTCTTCATCAGTGGTATAGTTCTTCATGGAGACATGCAATGATTGGATCTCAACCTTGATGGGTAGAATGGCTTTGACACCATATAGAAGAGAACATGGGGTGGTGCATGTGGGAGTGTGATAAGAAGTACTATAGGCCCAGAGGGCGGGATTTATTTGGAGGTGCCAGTCACGACCAAAATCATTGACAACCTTCTTAAAGATTTTTAAGATAGTTTTAGTGGTTACCTTAGCTTGGCCATTTCCTTGGGGGAAGTATGGACTAGAGAAGCGATGGTGGATATGGAGCCTGGCACACAGATCGTCCACGTGCTAGTTTTCAAAAGGTGTTTCGTGGTCTGTGAAGATGGTAGATGGTATACCAAAGCGGCAAATGATGTGGTATAAGATGAAATTGGATATTTGGATGCCAATAATGAGGGTGAGAAAAATTGCTTCAACCCACTTTGTGAAGTACTCTGTGGCTATTATGATATACTTATGTCCATCTACGAAAAGGGGAGTGATTAACCCAACGAGGTAGAAGCCCCAACATGAAAATGGACAAGGTGGTGCAATGGGCTACAAGTCTTGTGTTGGTGCATGAATCAGATTTGCATGTTGCTGACATGGTAGACATTTCCTGACAAATTCACAAGCGTCATGTTCCATCATAGGCCAATAGTACCCAACTCAAAGAAATTTCTTTTCTAGAACCATGCCACTCATGTGGACACCATAAATTCTAGCATGGAACTATTGTAAAGCCAGGACAACTTCATTTGAATCTAAACACCTAGACATGATGTTATGATATCCTCGATGATAAAGGGTGTTGGCTACAAGAGTGTAACGGGAAGCTCTTCGAATTAGGTTTTGGCATTGGGTGTTGGTGAGATGGGGAGATGTGATACCATTTTTTAGATATGCATGGATGTCATGGTACCATGGGGACCGAGGACCAACCAAGACACACACCATTTCTGAATCAGTGTTCTCATAAGCAGGTGTGTATAGCTGCTCGACTAAGAACTCATACAGTGATGCGTCGTGAGGGATTTACAATAAGGATCTGATGGTCACCATTGCGTCAGCCTCTTTGTTCTGAAGCCTTGGTATCTGCGTGAACTTTAGATTTAGGAAATGCTCTTTCAGTCTGTCCACTAGTTCTTTGTAGGGTAGCAACTTGTCATCCTTTATCTTAAATTTATCTAGGACCTGCTTGATAATTAGCTATGAATCTCCAAACACTTGCAGTTCTATTATATTCCATTGGATGGCAATTTTGAGGCCTGAGATGAGTGCCTCATATTTTGCAATTTTATTAGTACATGGGAATCCTAATTTGAATGATTTTGGAATATAGTCACCTTGAGGTGTGACGAATAGGATTCCTGCCCCTAATCCATGTGATGTATAGGATCCATCAAAGTATAGCTTCCATATGGGTTGTTCTTCAATCATACATAGATGCTCATCAGGGAATTCCATGATTAGTGGATATGCATCCACCAGAGGTGCTTCTGCTAGTTGATCGACAATTACTTGCCCTTTGATTTCATTCTGATCTATGTACTGGATGTCAAAATCACTGAGTAGCATGACCCATTTTTCCATACGGCCTATGAGAGTTGTCATAGATAGATAGTAGATACTTGAGTGGGTCCACCTTTGAGATGAGATTGATTATCTGGTTGATCATGTAACATTTGAGCTTTTGAGTGGTGAAGACCACTGCAAGGCATGCTTTCTCCATTGGTGAATAATTAAGTTCATAGCCAACAAGAGTTTGACTAATATAATAGATGACTCTCTCTTTGTTGTTATCATCATGCTATGCTAAGAGTGCCTGAGTGCTCTAGTGGTTGCCGAGATGTAGAGTATGAGAGGGCATCCTGAAACTCGTGGTACAAGGATGGGAGAGTTGGCTAGATACTCTTTTAGCCTTTCAAAGCTTCTCTGACAGATAGGATTATTGGAGATTTGCCAGCAAGCCAGTGTTGACTATATGTTTTTCATTGATGACAACATATGGTAAGCAACATGCATGGAAGCCTGATGGAGAGAGCCTTGAGTATATGTTTCCTAGATATGTTATCAATATGATATCATAGATGCAGAGGTTGATTCTGATTGAAGATAGTAATACAGTAGTCTGCATCAGTGAGTGTTCCTAACAGGTCCCAGGAAGAGTTTTGTATTTGATTTACAGTATGGTTGTAATGAATCCTTGCATGTTTATATTTATGTTGTAGAAATATGTATGATGCTATGTTCATGGACGCAGAGTCTAATATGCAATATAGTTTGAGTTATGAAGTCTCTAGTCTCTAGTTAGAGTTTCCTGAGTTTATCTGACAGAGATGACATTGTTTTATGGTTTTAGTAGTTGTGCCTATCAGTTTGATATGTGTGCTTGGATTATTTTTTGGAGAATATTTAATAATGTTTGGTTAACAGTGCATGACATAATTCAACATGAGAAGAAACTATCAATTAAGTTGGTGGAGCCAACAATGTGAAGTGACACGTCTACTCATATGGACTTGCACGGTCCTAAGTTGTGTTGCGTGCTTAGTAGAGCCGACTGAGATGTTATTGGGGAGTTGTATTATTTCTCTAATATGATTTCAAGATGAATCTAACAGGATGAATTGATTACATCATTTAGAGGAAAGATGTTATAGGCAGACATTTTTGATTGCTAAGTATGGCATATGGTTGAAAGATAAGAGCAAAGAAGAAGGTGCGAAGTATTGAGCCATCAACAAAATGTCTAAGTGACCAAGTAGAGAGTGTGTAATATACATTAGAAATGATCAAGACATCAGGTATACCTCGCAGATCACCAAGATCTGGATATAGTGTGTATTTGTTATTCAAAAGGTTTCAGCCTTCACTATTTAAGCAGTGAGATGTCGGATAGTGCGTCCTCACCCCTAGCAGGGTTAATTGTAAAAGACTCCTAATAGGGTCTGACCCTTGACCAGGTCACTGTACTTAATGCCTTGTAAAGATCAACTCCTAACAGGGTTGTAAGATCTTCTAACAAGGATCATAATACTCTAGTGTAGTTTATAGTGGATGCTAATTCCCACTGGGGTTTTTACCTATTTGGGTTTCCCTATAACCAAAATTTTGGTGTTGTGTTAAGTGTTCTTATATTGTGTTTATGCTTAATGTTCTTCTGTACTTAATTGGAAAAATAATTGAATCTTGTAGATAATTGATTCACCCCCCCTCTCAGTTATCTCTTGGGACTATTCCTAACAATTGGTATCAGAGCCAAGTTCCTCAAAGAGAAATTTTAATAGCTTGAGGTTTATTAGATGGCATTATTTAGAAAATAAAGTCCTAAGTTTGATGGAGAGAACTATCTAGACTGGAAGAACAAAATGATGACACATTTGCAGTGCATTACCTTTAAATTTTTTGAAGTAGCTACCAAAGAAGTTTAGATTCCCTCTCTAGTAGATCTTGCAAAGGATGATGCAACCTTGAAGCAAAAGGAGATGTTCACTTCAAATGCTATTGCCAAAGAAGCCCTTATCATCACCTTATCTAACAGTGAGTTTTTAGAGAAGAATAAAATCGACAAAGCCTATAAGATATGGAAGTATCTAGAAGACATGTTTGAAGGAGATATTCAAGCCAAGAATGAATGCAGAAAGACATGGAAGAAAAGATACAATACATTAGAGATGCTACCTGATGAGAATGTCAGAGCCTACAATCAAAGGATTAATGAAGCAGTTGCAGGAATCAGAAATAATGGTGGAGAAATTAGGAAGAAGACATAATGAATAAACTGATGACTACCTTGACACCAAAATATGACAATAATATATGAATCCTTGATGAAACTATCCATCCAAAAAAGACTTTAAAAGAGAGACCTTAATCAGAAAACTTTCAGCCTTTGAGATCTCAAGATTCAAGATAGATCCCAAAAGTGAAACAACCTTCAAAGCCTCAGTCCATGGTAAGAAATCTTTGAACACCTCTGGTAATTTTGATGATGATGATGAAGAGAAAGAATGAGATGATTTCATTGCTTTGATTTCTAAGAAAGAAAGGAAAAGAAAAGGGAAATATGAAGGTCAGTTACCATTCAAATGTTTTTCATGTAACAAGATTGGTCACTTTGCATCTAAGTGTCCTACAAGAGTCAAGAAGTTCAAAACTAACTACAAACCTAAGTATACAAAAGAATGTTACTAGGTTGGTGATGGAGTATCAGATGAAGACTCAACAGAAGATGAAATTGGATTCATTTCTCTTGAAGACATGGAGAAAATGTTTGATGAAATGGACCTTGAAGATGAAAAGAAAGCACAAGAGTTAGCACTGATTTCACAAGCTGACATCAGAACATATTGGATAATTGACAATGGTTGCTCACATCATATGACAGGAGAAAAGGATAGATTTTTACATCTGGATAGATATAAAGGCGACATGGTTAGATTTGGAGACAACACTCCTAAACCTATCATAGGTAGAGGAGATATCACCTTGGATGGAAAGAACAACACTGATGATGTTCTTTATGTTGATGGTCTGCAGCATAACTTACTAAGTGTTGGACAGTTGCTTGACAAAGGACTCAGTTGGAATTCAAAGAAAACAAGTACATCTTAATAACAAAGAAGGAGAGATGATTACATCAGGTTCAAAGACTAAAGGTAATGTTTTTTAGCTTAATCCTTAAATAAGTTGTTTTGTTGCTAAAGTAGATGACAGTTGGTTATGGCATAAAAGACTATGTCACATCAATTTTGACAATAGTAAAGATAAGCAATGTAAAGGCAGTAAGAGACCTTCTAGAATTGCAAAACTAGTTGATACAATATGCAGGGAATGTGTGATGGGTAAGCATGTGAGGAATTCATTCAGAAGAAAGCATAATTTGGCTGAGATCAAATTGGATCTAGTGCATACATACCTATGTGGACCAACTCAAACAAGATCATACTATGGTGAAAGGTACTTTATTTTTTTTGTTGTTGATTATTCTAGAATGATGTGGGTTGTGTTCTTAAAAGACAAATCAAAAGTATTTGAGAAGTTCAAAATATTCAAAGCTAAGGTTGACAATGAGTCTGAATTGAAGATTAAATATATGAGATCAGATAGAGGAGGAGGATTCATCTCTGATAGATTTTATGAGTACTGCGAAGAACATGGGATAAAGAGACAGTTAAGTGCACCTAGAACCCCTGAACAGAATGGAATTGCAGAAAGGAGGAATAGGATCTGTTGGTTCCTAGAATGGATTTTACACTCCATGAGATGCCAATATACCTAAGACTAATTTTGAGGAGGCGTTAGTTCCAAATATGAGAAATCTGTAGGTAACAAGACCAACTATAGGGACAAGACTACCCTCTACACTTCTAGCTCTACAGAACCAAGGCAGGTGCACCTAATCCAGTAAATAAAACACTCTTTACAACACCAAGACTGGATTGAACAAAGCAAATAATAGCAAGAAAGTACTAAATGATAACCAATCATTCATTAACTCTCCATTGCTATGAAATAACTAAGGCCTAAATACATAAAACTAAAAGGATTGAAAGGATTTGATTTAAGTTTTGCAGAATAGAACACATCCCAACCATACATACATCAGCATAGAGTCTACTTGTTTCAGATCAGTGCCTTATCCATTGGGAAAATCATCTAGTACAATGTAGCATACAAAGACTGATTACTATCACTTCATCAAAGATCCAAATCATAAATACAAATACCCAGAACCATACTGCTTACAGAAATCCCTGTGAAAACCCCATGAATTTGTGTTTCATCTAGAGAAGAATTTAATCTGATTAAAACTAGAACTAAAGATAGACAACACATGCATAGATAAATTCCATACAAAGAATCAGAACATTCAAAACCCATAAAACTTGACACAGATGGAGAGAAATGGAACTTAAAACTTGAATTAAGAATGAGGATCTAAGCCTATGCATACACCTTGCTTGAAGATTCAAAGCCACTGAGACAATATGCAAAAGATTTGCAAGTTTCTACTCTATTCTGATACAAAATGGACTGAACATGTCCTACTCCTTGACTGAATGTTCAGGATGTAACCTTGTGAACCAGAAAACCAATAGCCTCTATAAATGGTATTGAAAATCCTTATAAAGGATTGCAACAAACTAAGGACCATTTTAGGGCATAAGTAGGGCAACACGGTCAACCCTAAGACTGTTAAAAATATCTCAGACAAATCTGATACAATTTCATTCTAGAACACATCTCTGTAAAATATCTCATACTTACCTAAATTTGATCCTGAAATACATAGTCCATTACTGCTCTCACCCAACTTGTCAAATCTGAAAATAGACACCGCCATTGTATTCCTAGTCTTCTGGCATTTTTGAAAACATACTATACTCATATATTCTGATAAAAAATGAGTCCTCACTCAACATTTCCGTGAGCAGCCTCCAATGATTTTAAAATTTTGAATTTACTATATAGTCCAAACTATATGATTCATTTTAATTCTTTTATGTAGACTTCAAACTTTGAGGTGGGCCCCATGTGCCAACTGCCACCATCTAATTGGTTCGACCGGCCACCTCATCACCCTATCAGACCTCGGCAATTTCACCTATGCCACTTGTCTCTCTTCGGTTGGCTTATCTCACTGACTGAGCGTCCAATCGTAGTATCCTCGCCAGTTCATTACCCTGCCACATGGCAACATGTCATTTCCCCACAGAGGTAACCATCTAGCATCTTTCTCCTTCTGGAATAGTGACCACCATTAGATTGGCACGCATCTCAAGGTGGTCGACTGTCTATCCATCTGACTAATCTGTCACCATTTACCACCAAGTGTCACGTCCTCATTGGTTTGCCGATCCACCTGGGCATCTAACTGTGTCCTCCTGCCATGTCATTAGGTTGACACTTGTCACTCTGTCATAGTCCCGCATATATTAAATATCATGCATCTTCATCTTTGTGGATCAGTGACGACTGTTGGATCTTTGGCACACATCCCAAGGTCTCAGATCTACTCACTCTATCAAAATTTCCTTACCCGCTTGTGGGACCCTCTTTCCATGTCATCATCCACCTACCTGCCAACCAAGCCTCGATTTTCATGCTCACATGAGAGATTTCCAACCTGAGCATCCACTCTTGGACACTTATTCAACTATGTTTTTTTCCTGATAAACATCTGATTTCTTCATTTTGTGATCAATGTGGGATATATCATATTCAGTTTATTAATTTCCCCTTTCAAAAATTTTGTAATGTGTACTTGGCATACACCACCTGGGCCCACAAATCCAAATGGCTCCCTCCATATGGCCTCCTTACATCTTTACCTTATGTAATAGCACTTGTCCCTTTAAACATATTATTCATCTTAAACTAGGTGCGTGTGGGACTAAACACCATAGTACACCCCCTGCAACTAGCCACTCCTCATGCCTGGCAGGCATTTTCCTTTGTTTTATACATACTCCTGCAAGGAAAAAACCAAAGAATGCATGCAATACACCAAAAAGGAGGCTCACACATACTTTGGGGGCTCATGTGTGGCACCCTTAGCAAATACTTTGCAGCCTTGCTGCAGATAGGTGGACTTTCTTATTTGTTTGAATCCAGCAAACACATGCTGCAAACCTCTTGGTAGCTTCCTCCACCTGTGCATAGTATTTAAAAGGCTTGAATAACCCCATGGAGGCTCACGCAAAGCCTGCAACCTCTTACCAAATGGAGGGCATGTGTATAGCCAACAACCATTTCATTTGGTGCGCGAGACATAGTATTTGGAGTGGAAAACCCAAACTTGGTGCACACAGAGATTAAAAAGTACTCACAAGCCAAGGGTGCACTCAACACTTTAATTTTGTGCATACACACACATATTTTTGCAGCCTCGGCAAATGGAGAGTGTGCATACCCTACAACACACACAGCCCACATTCGAAACGACAGCCTTCACTAATACATGTGCATCCCATGCTGAAAGGAGTGTTCAAACTTAACATGGTGCATGTGGTAAGAGGTGCACAAGTCTGGTGCATACAATAAGACAAAGAAAACAACACCTCTAAACATAAGATGTGCAAAAACTTCTTCAAACATGAGTGCAACCTACACTTACACTTGCAGTCTTCATTTGGTATTTGTAGCATGGCCTGAAAGTGCACCCAAACAGTGATAAAGAGTACACTCCCTGCTAAAAATTTTGCATGCCACATATAAATCATCACTCTCCATTTTCCTTGGTGTATGCAGCATTGAAGCTCACGGCTTGAATATGGTGAATTTAACCATGTAGTAATGAGGCTGATGCACCCCATTTTGGTGTACAAAGCATTCTTAGCTTAAAACCTTGCAGCGTTTACTTGGTAGATAGTAGACAAGTGGAAAGCATGTGTATCCCTTAGAAGGTGAGTGCTATTATAAAATGGAAACACACACATAAACAAAGAGAACATTCCTGGCAACAATTTAATTATGCACACGCCCGGTAGAGAAAGAACTTGCACAGTGACAAAGTTTCTTTTTTATAATAATGAAGCAGGTTGGACCCCAAGCGAGTCTGGCCTAAAATTTTTTTGAATTCAAACAACCAGACCTCAAAAATGTCCATAACGACTGGCGCATGCAATCGGATCCATTCTGGACAACTAGAATCTTTAAAAAGTTTCAATTTCTATCACTTCACCAGTCAACAAATCTAAATAAAACACTCTCAGTCATGCCATTAAATCACTGATGAAAATTAATCCATGGAAGCTAAAATTTGGCGAGTAAAAACTTTGTACTATAGAAAAACATCATGTCAAAGGGATTCTCCAAAAAATGAACAGGGCAGGAGATTTTAAAACTTGAGAATGCTCATTCAGAATTGTTGGCAAACATAAATTGAAATCACTGCAAACTACCTTGGAAGGAGATGATTTAAAAATATCAAATGATGAGCTGAAGGTGAGCCACTGAATCTAGTAGAAGACTCATATGCAAGGAACACAACAAAATAACCCTCAACTAGAGACAAGCATCTGTCAAAAAGATATGAATTTTAGAAAATAGCTACTTTGCAAAGTTATTCTATCCACACTTTTTATCATTATTGAACACCTTTTTTTCTGATCTTGCAATCACGTCAAATGAAATCCTCATGGTCTGAAACCCTGGATGATTGACCTCTCTCATATGTATAAAACAAGGATTTGATTAGTTTCACCGGATGATCAACTAGCTATTAAGAATTAAACTCCAAAGTCGTGCTTCCAAAACATCCTAAACCGAAACATAGTGAAACTTTAGAAGTTGCATCCATAAATGAATGAGCAAAGTGATCAATCGGATTGGTCATGATTCAAAACTTATCAGGAAGCATCACTTCCATGTCTATATTATGAATTAAACTTTAATTCCTCCTGATCATTGACAAGGAACAAGTTGCATGACCTCAAAGTAGGCTACTTCAAAACCACATTCTCACATTCAGGAAAACTGAATAAAATGCAATCAGAAATGCCCTGGTAAACTGATCATACAAACCCTTAGGAACCTAAAAATTGACATGGAGACACACACTCATGCCTAAAATATGAAACAATGTTCCTTTTATCATGACCATCAATCCGGAAACAGATACAATCCTTTAAAGTAGGCCCTTCAGTAAAACTGAACATGATGCAAAGTGCAGATTTGTAGAATGCCCTTCAAATGGGTACCTTCAAAACTTGTTCGAACTGGATTTTGGAAGTTGCAACCAACTGCATATGCCAAATGAAAGGCGAGGAACAGATTTCCCAAGCGACATCATATGAAAATCAACGAGCCCTTCTTTGTATGCATTTGAACTCAGGTCTTTTTAAATTGTTCTTTGAAAGGAACAAATTTTACCTTAGGAGAAAAATCTGAAGATGGGCTCAAAACTATATGGATTTTTCAGAGTACCAACAGGATCATACTTGACACAGTGCACACCATCATGATTGAAGGAAAAGTTGCACACACCTATTGGAGAGATGCGGTCAATATTGTAGTCTATACAATCAATAGAATTCAATTAAGGCCAAGCACAGACAAGACACCTTATGAGCTATGGTTTGGGAATGTACCTACTGTCAAATACTTCAGAATCTTTGGAAGCAAGTGCTACAACAAGAGAGATGAAGCTATAGGCAAGTTTGATGCAAGAAGTGATGAAGGTATTTTTCTCGGTTACTCCACTAAAAGAAAAGCTTATAGATGTTTTAATTTAAGATTGAAGAAGATCATTGAAAGTTCTCATGTTAAGATTGATGAGAAGTTTATGATTCAAGAAAGATATCATGATTATGCACCTATGATTGAAGAAGAACCTAGACCTACCACTAGAGAAATAGTTGTAGAAGAAATGTTTGACAACATTGATGTACTATTCAATGACCCTGAAACAAGTGAAGAAAAATCATAGAAGTCAGATGTGAGAGTCACACCTAATGTTCCTAAATTCACATCTAGATATCATTCAAAGGAAGTCATCATTGGAGATCAGAACAACAAAGTCATGACAAGATCTAAAGCAAAGAGTTCCATAGCTAATGAAGAGGTATGTTTACTTTCACAGATTGAACCCTTAAGTGTTGAAGATGCATGTAATAATTCAGATTGGTATGAAGCTATGAAAGAAGAGGATACATCAGATAATTAAGAATGATACATGGGAATTGGTCCTAGGCCTAGTGATAAGAATGTGATTGGGACCAAGTGGATATTCAGAAATAAGATAAATGAAGATGGAATAGTGATAAGAAACAAAGAAAGACTAGTATGTAAAGGATATGCGCAAAGAGAAGGAATTGATTATTCTGATACATTTTCCCCTATAAGCAGATTAGAAGTCATAAAGTATTTTTTATTCTATGCTACATTCAAAGACTTTAAGGTATACCGAATGGATGTCAAGTCAACATTCCTAAATGGAGAGTTGAAAGAAGAATTTTACATAGAGCAGCCTGAAGGATTTACATTATCAGACAGACCTGATATGGTATGTAGATTGAAGAAGGCCCTCTATGGACTTACGCAAGCCCCTAGAGCATGGTATGAAAGAATTCATGGATACTTGACTAAGATTGGATTCAAGAAAGGAGTAGCAGATTGTAATTTATTCATAAGAGAAACTTATAATGGATTTTTGTGAGTTGCTATAGTTGTTGATGACATTATCTTTGGTGGTAATGACAATCTTAGTGCTGAATTTTATAAGGAGATGCAGAGCGAATTTGAAATGAGCATGATTGGTCCTATCAAGTATTTTTTGGGACTAAATGTGCAATAGACAAACAAAGGTATTTTCATTAATCAGTCTAAGTATGTGAAAGAGATATTGAAGAAATTCAAGATGGATGATTGCAAGCCAGTAAGTACGCCTATGATAACAAGATGCAAGAGTTCAAAAGAAGATGATTCAGTAGCAGTAGACATGACCTTGTATAATTCTATGATTGGTAAACTAATCTATCTTACTCGATCTAGACCTGATATTTCCAATGTAGTTGGTATAGTTGGAAGATTTGTAGCAGAACCTAAACAAAGTCACCTCATGGTAGTAAAGAGGATATTCAAATACTTGAAAGGAACTATAGACTATGGTTTATGGTATCCTAATTCAAAAAATGTAGAACTCCACGTATATACATATGCAGATTGGGCAGGTTGCGTGGATGATAGAAAGAGTACCTCAGGAGGAGCATTATTTCTTGGAGATAGACTTGTTACTTGGACAAGTAAGAAGCAAAATTGTATTTCTCAGTCCACAACAGAAGCTAAGTATCTTATAGCAGCATTAAATTGCTCTACAATTGTGTGGATCAAGTAGATGATAAAATACTTTTGTATTCAAATTGATTATCCTATTGTTATTCATTGTGATAACACTAGCACTATCAATATGTCAAAGAACCCTATGATGCATGCAAATACAAAACACATTGAGATAAAGTACCACTTCCTAATAGAGAAAGTTGCAGAGAAAGAAGTAATGTTAGACTATGTGAGTACAAAAGATCAGCTAGTAGACATATTCACAAAGCCTTTACCTAAAGATACATTTGAGTATCTTAGGGAGAAGCTGGGAGTAATTCCCTTCCCTAAATCTGATTAGAGTTTGCAAGAGTGCATCAAACCTCAGTTATTGATGAATGGTTGACTTCTCTACTTCAGGAGTAGTATCAGTGCTTAATTGATTGGTGCCCTTTGCCATTAATCTCAAAGGTGGAGTAAGTATATAGTCATGAAAAAACAAAAATAGTAAGAGATGAAGGATTCATCCTTGAAGAAGTTTTGTTGAGGAAATGGATAATATTATAAAAGAATTGTAGAAAGGGGGAGTGAGTATTTAATAAGAAGAAACAAAATAGTAAGAGATGGAGGATTCATCCTTGGGGGAGTTTTTTTGAGGAAATGGAGAATGTTATAAAAGAATAACTCATTTGGATTGGTGGTGTTTTTCATTTCATATGTTTCCATCAATGCCAAAGGGGGAGATTGTTGGAGATTTGCCAGCAAGTCAGTGCTGACTGTATATTTGTCATTGATGACAACATATGGTAAGTAAAGTGTGTGGAAGCCTGATGGAGAGAGCCTTGAGTATATGTTTCCTAGATATGTTATCAACATGATATCATAGATGCATAGGTTGATTCTGAGTGAAGACAGTAATACAGTAGTCTCCATCAGTGAGTGTTCTTGACAGGTCTTAGGAAGAGTTTTGTATGTGATCTACAGTATGGTTGTAATGAAGCCTTGTGCATTTATATTTATGTTGTAGACATATGTATGATACTATGTTCATGTATGTAGATTCTGATATGCAGTATAGTTTGAGTTATGAAGTCTCTAGTTGCCAGTTAGAGTTTCCTAAGTTTATCTCACAGAGCCGACATTATTTTTATGGTTGTAGTAGTTGTGCCTATCAGTTTTATATGCATGCTTGGATTATTGTTTGGAGAAGAGTTAAGAATGTTTGGTTAAGAGCGCATGATGTAATTCAACATGAGAAGAAATTATCAGTTAAGTTGGTGTAGTCAACAGTGTGAAGCGACGCATCTACTCATATGGAGTTGCATGGTCCTAATTTGTGTTGCGTTCTTAGTAGAGCTGACTGAGATGTTATTAGGGACTTGTATTGTTTCTCTAATATGATTTCAAGATGGTTCTAATAGGTCAACTTGATTATATCATTTAGAGGAAAGATATTTATAGGTAGTCATTTGTGATTTCTAAGTATGGCAGATAGTTGAAAGATAAGAGCAGAGTAGAAGGTGTGAAGTATTAAGCCATCGACAAAAGGTCTATGTGACCAAGTAGAGAGTGTGTACTATACATTGGAACTAATCAAGACAACAATTCTACCTCACAATTCACCAAGATCTAGATATAGTGTGTATCTATTATTCAGAAGGTTACAGTCTTCACCATTTGAGTATTGAGCTCTCAGACAGAGCGCCCTCACCCCTAACAAGGTTAATTGTAAAAGACTCCTAACAAGGTCCAACCCTTGACCAGGTCACTATACTTAATGCATTTTAAAGATCAACTCCTAACATGGTTGTAAGATCTTCTAACAGGGATCATAATACTCTAGTGCAGTTTATAGTGGGTGCTAATTCCCATCGGGGTTTTTACCTATTTGGGTTTCTCTGTAATCAAAATTGTGGTGTTGTGTTAAGTGTTCTTATATTGTGTTTATGCTTAATGTTCTTTTGTACTTAATTGGAAAAATAATTAAATCTTGTAGATAAATGATTCACCCCCCCCCCCCCCCCCCCCCCCTCTTAGTTATCTCTTGGGACTATTCCTAACAAGGATCCCATTTGAAGCTTGTTTCCTTGCGGAGCAGATGCATGAAAGGTTGGCATTTGTCTGCCAATTGTGATATAAATCAATGCACTAATTGAAGATTTCCTTGTAGGCTCCTAAGCTTCTTGAGTGTTCTAGGAGGAGGCATTTCTATAATGGATTTGACCTTTTTGGGATCAATCTCTATGCCACACCGTGATACTATGAAGCCTAGAAGCTTTCCAGATGTTACACCAAAGACACACTTCTTTAGATTCAAATTTAAGCCATTATGTTGGAGACAATCGAACACACTTTCAAGGATGTCTAGGTGTTCAGATCATCTCTTAGATTTTACAAGAATATCATCCACACAGTCTTCCAAGATCTTGTGTATCATGTCATGAAAGATGGTTGTCATTGTTGGTTGATAAGTGGCTCCTGCATTGTTTAGCCAAAATGGCATCATGTTGTAGCAGAAGTTACCCCATGGTGTGGTGAATGTTGTTTTGTGTTGATCTTCTTCTACTATTCGGATCTGATTGTATCCTAAGAAGCCATCCATGAGTGACAACATCTCATGGCCTATTGTAAGATCTACTATCATGTCTGTGTAAGGTAGTGGGAAATAATCCTTACAACATGCTTTATTTAGGTCCCTGAAGTCAGTACATATTCTTATTTCTCCAGAAGGCTTAGTGATAGGTACCATGTTGGAGATCCACTCTGAATAATCTATAGCTCTGATGATCTTGGTGTCTAAGAGCTTTTCCAGTTCTTCTTTTACCAAAAGGGCTACCTTAGGATGCATCTTGCGTAGCGTCTACTTTACTGGCTTGACATTGGGATCCACTGCAAGATTGTGCACAACAAGATTAGGATCAAGCCCAGGAATGTGTGCATAAGACCATGCAAATTTGGTGGTGGCTTCATAGAAAAGTGTAGTGAGAGCCATTTCTTCACCCTCTGTTAGGGATGCTACAATGTAGGTGATTCTCAGGCATTCTTCACTAATACATTTGGGGTGAAATTGCAACAACAATTTGTGACTACGGGCAAATGTTATGTGTTTTTGGCTTTTTTTTTCAATTATAACCCGACAATGTCGCAATTGCGATGTTAACGGGATATAAGAAAAAAAAAAAAAAAAAACATTGGTCATTTCTATGTTCAATAGTGCCGAGAGGGATTTTTACAGCCGTTGGGTAATTTGTATGTTGGACAAGGAGAAGTGAAGTGTCATTTGGGTCTCATTTTCACAACTGTGGTCGAAGATCTTGATGCTATGTGTGGATACCAAATAACTTGAGACTTGGCATGGACAAGATATTTTCAGCTTGACTGTCAGTTACCTCCGAGTTGTGATTTATCAAAGGTATGTTCCTCAAATACCCTTTAAATTTTTAACGTCTGTTTATTGACAAGCAGAAGTCACGGTTTCAATACCAGTTTGCAGTGACCAGGCACATTATAGATGCCTTGTTGCCTTTATTCAATCCATCTTATCCGCATTAACATTTTTCAAAACAAAAGAAACAAAACAAATAAAGTAAAATGTTACATTTCCCTCACCGAGATGTGGAACCATCTATCGGTTCATAGGGAATACAAATTTTTGAGTGCCGATAGTCGGCTAGGGCACACCGCGAGACCTCTGTTCCCTTATTCCTATACTTCTTCAATGCTTAATCAAATTGACCCAAACCAGATGCAGATGAAAGATGTTAAGTTATAACACATTTTCATCCATTTAAAAGTTTAACTTTGACTCTTTCGAGTCTACACAGATCTAATATACAGACATAAGATTAAAAAAAAACCCTTTACACCATTCACAGTCCTAATTTTAAATCAACACAAGTGGCCACCTCCACAAATTTTTCCTCTCCTTGTGGTCATTAGGAGAATAGATGTTACAAATACCATATTCAAATCCATTGTTCTTAATTGTTATCCAAATTTCCCCATTGCACAGAGAACACCCCCAGTCAAAAATGTATTTTTTCCATTTGGGCCCAACCAAGATAGAAGCACCACCCTTGTATTTTTTCAAACCCAACCATCAAACCCTCCTTCCTAGGTGCATAAGCCTAGGGCTTTACCAAAATGACCACTCCAAACACTTCCAGATCGTACCAATGGATCAAACACCATTACATGGTCCTAACATGACATTCTATGCCATCAAACTCTTTATTCCTCTCATAATTGGAAGTGTGCACTTGATCTATGTATAGGAATTCTCCTTGAGTCTCTATTGGAGATTTGATGACTATGGCAACCATTATAAGGGTGTAACAGCAAGAGAAAATCCACAAAATATAGCAGCAATTGGACTACTCTAAGGCTTTGTTAGGTATTGACCTTAACATGTGCTCATAAGTTAGGTATTGACCTTAACATGAAAGTTTTATGGTCATATTTAAAAGATAATGAGATCCCTAAAGATAATGTGTATGAATAAAAATTTAGAAACTTACTTCTACTAAAAAGTATCATTAATAAACTTTGGGTTCACCATACAATCCTTTTTCATTCAATAACTTATATCCTTTATTTGCAGCAATGAGGATACATTATTACCTAAATCGATTGGTTTTAGAAAACCTCTTTTGGAGTGTCTTTATTTCTCATTCAACATATTGTCTCTATGTATCATGATCATCAAGAAGGCTTGTGTTTCACTATCACACATTGGTGCAAATTGGCATTTCTTGTATTCCTCCTTATGTGCTATTTCTTACTATCCTCTTGTTGCTATTATAAGAATAGCTTTTCTCTTAATTGGATAGTGAATGCCTTGGGGTTGTATGCATAGGCTTTCCATGTCACTTTACCATAGCCTCTTGATTGGTTCTTCTTCTCCTCAACATCACTATTTGCTCCTAGACACCCATTGTTATGCATTTTTCCTTCCTCCATTGTCAAGTTGTTCACACCATGTGAAGATTCCCCATTTCGTTGGCACATGCTCAAGTGAATAAGTTCTATTAAGGAAGGACTCTTTCTCAATTTCAATCCTAATGGAGTGCTTCCCTGCTCATCCATTTGGTTTTCAGCATTCACTCTGTCTCCTCCATTGTTCATCTCCTACTAGGAATAGACAACCAAACTTTGTCACTCACATATCACATTATTGAAGCAAAGTTGACACTTCAGAGCATTTGGCACTCAAAATAAGCAATACCCATCAAATTTTTGTCCTAAAAACTTATGAACATATCCTATTAACTTACCTGTTGAACCAGGTTCATATACTTGATACGTTTAGAACTTGAAATCTCTTGTGAATCTACATAAGAGTTCTTCATGTGGGCTTAGATTTTCTCGTTACTGACTAGACATGAAAAGAAACTATTTGGCAATATATCTATGGTTGCCTATGATGCAATAGGGAATGGCAATGGACCCTCTACTGAAGGCAATGATCAATAATCCTTTGGTCAATCTCAACACCTACCCACAGGGATAGACCTTATGCTTTGGTCTATCAACTTACTCACTTGGCAAATGAGTAAACAACAAATTATTTTAGTTCATCCACAAGACACCCTAGGCAAGATACATTCAACCTTCAATGGTTACTAACATGAGTTTGTCTCCATCCCAATCCTACACCTCCAACTCAACAAAAGCTTCACAAATCTAATGGCCTCATTAGGTATGGCACCCTTGAGATGAACAAGAGATGGGTACTTAAGCTAGGAACACCTTGAAGACACCAAATATTCTATAATTACTTGATTTCCAAACACATACTCCAAGGTGAGTTGATGGATTAACAAGAAACACAAATTTAAGTGTTATAATGTGTACCTTTTAATGTTTTTAATTTTTATGTGATGCTTATGATAGATGTGATTATGATTATGATGTGATTATGCTCACGATAATTGAATTACATTTGCAGGAAACTGAACCCCTTTCAGGAGCATCTCGCACAGTCTCATGGATTGACAGGTATAAGTCAATACACCTTATAGACAGTCTATTTAATACACTTATCAAAAGTAAGATTGATGTCTTCTAAGATCTCTCCCATTTGTAGGTACCATCGAATAGGTATTTGTCAAAAGTGTCTTCCTCGAGTGAGGGAAATATAGGAATAGAAGAGGAAAGTGAGACATGCGGTTTATTTAGAACAGGGAGATTAACTAGAGGTCAAAGGACTAGAAGGAAATTCAATAAACGCATGAAATTTTTCCTTGCTCAAGGGGGGTCATGTTCTTATGATGATGAGACGAAAGGCGGCATCGAGGTTCCCTTGAGGTACCAACATCTACAAAAATATTGGGTACCCAAGGAACTTCCTCCAATAAACACTAATTTTTGTGTTAACAAGAGGATATATCGCATAGCACCATCATCATTACATGGTTTGGGCCTATTTTCTATGGACGGCATAAAGGTGTCTTACAACAAAGTTTTTGAATTGATGGAGTATCTTGGACCATGTTACGATTACAAAAGTTGGATGCATATTGTTCAATATAAAAAAAGTATGCATAGGTATGCACTCTCAGCAAATTATATACAACAGCAAGACAATAATCAAAGTAAAAGTGTGGCTATATACATTGATGGAAGGCCAAAAGCAATAGGGAATATTGCGGGTTTTATAAATAGTACACAACCTGGGTCAACTATAAAGCAACCCAATTGCATATTTGAGGCACGTGAGGGAAATCGTGTATTCATCTGTGTGATAAAGTAAATACGTGTAGGGGAAGAGCTGCTTATTGATTACAATTTGAACCGCATAGATACAAACGAGGCTACTATCATGGGGGTGGTACATACTATTAAACTAACTTCTAATCAATGACTCCAACATACCATTTAGTTATTAAATTTTTGGCTAACATTTTTATACTTGATCTTTGACATAGGGGCACAATATGGAGCAACCACCTGGAGGGGATGGTGACAATATTCCCAGCTTATCTACACATGAGCAGGTAAAACTCATTGTAATTGTGCAAACTAGATAGAAGAAAAATGTTATTTTTTTAATGTTGTTTTCTTCATTGTTTTGGAGTAATTTTGATAATACTAATACTACTGTTGTCACAGAGGGCCAATGGTTGGAGAGAGGGAAAGCAACCTGCAGTCCCTCAGGAGTCCCCCCTTGAGGAGGACCCTTTTTTTATTGATTCAGCAGAGACCGATGACCCGATCGGTTCCATTAAAAAGCTGCTAAAGAAAATTGGAAAAGAACTTTTACATTTGGCATCCATACAGCCTCAGACTCAGGAAATAAAAGAGAGGGGCGCTGACTTGTTGCGCACTTCTGAAAACTTAAAAGTAAGTATTAATGAAATTTTTAATTATAACAAGAGCTCAATAATGGTTTTTATGTTATGCTCTTTTATGGCATTAATTAAAATATGGATGCATTGTCTTTATAGAGTTATTTGTGTAATTTTGAACCCCATTCCCATGATGAGGGTACTGCACGTGGTTCAGGTAGATCGCATGTTCCATTCCCCACTTGTGTTTTCCACTGAATATATATAGGAATGATCATAATCATTGACAATACATGCTCGAACAATCCTTTTTTTTAATGCTCTAACAATCTTGTCCATGCTAGACCACGCGTTCTATATTTATGCATGCTCTAACAATTTTAATCTTCAGCTCCTTTCCATGATGCTATGATAATGCCGCCTACATCCAGGACAACCACAAATGTCTTTCTGACTGCTATGTCAGCAACATGCAACCTACAGGCATCAACTGTTGCACCATCTATTGGTACACAAATCCCTCTTTTTCTCTCTTTTGTTATGTGTTTACGATGTAGATCCCTTGATTGTGTTTGTGCCATGGGTGCTCTACACCAATTTATTTCCCTTGAAGTATTATTTCTTGGAGGCATTTGATAATGGTTTTCATTTTTTACAATAGGAGATGCAACAAGTCCCGATGCAGCATCATTTCCTGGATGTTCTCGTGTTCCTAGTATGGGAACAGTGAAGGATTGCATATTGATCATCAGCAACGATGAAGGTATTCCCTTAAAAGTAGCCAAAGTTCTAGGTACTTTAAAGTTATTATTATTCTATAGTGATATAATAGTAATTTAGTTTTTGATCACTCTTCATCGACTAATGATCCCATGATTGTTTTGTAGGGAATCATGTTTTCTGGTGAAAACTTGGTGACGAGTGTTTGCGAATATTCGGGCCCACCCTACGTACATGGTGGAACATCATATCCTAACTAAAACCCCAAACCACTATTTTGATTTCATATCATTGCTAGAATAGTTTTCCTTTTCATCCATTTCTTGAACTATATTAAAGGTAGCTTCACTTCATTTATGAGTCTAACATGTTTTTTTTTACTTAAAAGGTGGAATAACCAAGAAAAAAAGTTGAAGGATGATCTTGTAGAGAGTATGACCCATCTTTTTGGACCTCGTGTATTCGAGAGAAACAGGCTCCTTGAAAGAGCTGGTTTATGTTTGAAGTATATTAGGGACTAGTATAGGAAAAATTTACAGGTTAACCCCAGGCATGAGCGTCCGCCCTATGTTCCTGAGGCTGAGTGGTAGGCTTTGATTTTGGATGGAAAGTATAAAGCTGACATGAAAAAAGGAATTACACTAGTAAAGAGTAGAGCAAGGTATGTGATACTGTTGAGAATGTAATTATGTACTAATTAACCTCTATATTTATATGATCTAACATATTTCAAACTTTTCATAGATTGCTTGACAAATCAAAGGCAACAAAGGCAAGACTAGAAAAGCACGGGACACACAAGCTCGGCTCTGGTAGTTTTTCGAAACTTCAAGCACGAGTTGTAAGTATTAGTAAATGAAAAATTGTATCAAATTTTTTATATATTGCAAGGAATTTTTTTTTGATGAAACAATGCAAGTAAAATTCACCATACCAAGAAAAAATGTAGGGCTCAGAGTTCAATAGATGCCTAACAAAAGAGGACAAGAGAATTGGCTTCCAACAAGGCTATAGAGCCGTGGCTGAATGACTACGAGCTGAAATCAGTGCGCAAGGTTCTAATAATGATGCATCTGAGCCACAGGTAAATACGCTAAATGAAATTTATTTCAAATTGAATACTTTACCAATTAGTCTATTTGATGTTAAGTTCCAATATAAAGTGAGTATATCTGTTTTAAGCAAGCAATGATAACAATGCGTAGGATATTGGAATGCAGTCTGACAATCCTTCTACACAATTTGTGCATGATGAAGGTTCGCATGATGTGCATCCTAGTGGTGGAGGTATACATTTGCTATTAAATTTTTTATATGTAATTGCAATTGGTGTTTGGATTAACATAACATTTTGTATAGCAGCTGTAGAGGATCGAGGGGTCGGTGTTCATGAGCATGTTGAGGTTGAGTCCAGACAAAATGATGTGGCCAGATCAGGTAAAGAGCACCACAGTTATGTTCTTTAAAATAATTAAATACTTGTAACAATTATAATAAAATATTTTTAATTTAACTCTTTTATTTGTTATTGCAGAGGACCCCCCTTTGTAGCAGCATAGGAATTTAAGATCATCAAGAACAGAGAACAAAACAACTGATGAGGGGGGAATTGATGATAACACTGATGCTCCTCTTAGAGCTTACATAGAAAAAAAAATTAGAAAGAAAAAAAAGAAATGATTGTCATCTACATACCTTAATTGATAATGACTAAATTTTATGTCTCAATGAATTTAATTATGTGCTAATGAATGTTCATGAATTATGTGTTAATGTAGAATATTGATGAATGTTGCGTGTTAATGAATCTAATGTGTTAATGAATGTTATCATGTGATATTGATTGAATGTTACATTTTATTAATGGTTGAAAGAATGAATGAATGTTAGATGTTAACGGGGAATGTAGAGTGATGTTAGGGGGAGGGGGGGTGGGGCCAAATGAGCTTCCACCTTCACATGGTTGGCCCTGTTTAGTAGAGAATATTAAACTATTCTCGAAACAAAGTGAAGCTCAATAAGATACTAAATATTTCTCTATTTTGTCAAATTTATACTTTTCAAATTCTTTTGAAGATTTGTATCTGATAGTACTCTAATACCCTGTGACTACTCTAAGGTTCTTGGTACATCTTCTTGTAGGTAATTCTTCATAGACTCAGAGTAGAGTTTGAGGCAGAGGAACGGAGGGAAAAATCTTTTTCCAGGTAATTCTTCATAGACTCTTCATTATTATTGTATGTAAGGAAACCCAACACATTCATTTCCTTCATCTTTACCACATTTGTACCCTCCATTTGAATGGATTTAGTCCCATATCAGGAGGGAATGGTGAAATAACCATCATAACAATAGTAATATAGAGCAAGTTTAATTAGTCTTTTCATATGTCTATCTTGTGCATTTAGAGATCATGGCACGCCATGAGGCCATATTTCTTTGAGCAATTCAGTCAAACAGTTCACACGCAGTGTCTATGGTTCTACATTCCTTTACAAAAATTCTGTCAGAGTTCACGAGCTAAGCCTAGGGTTCCACATTCCACTGCATACAAATCTGCCAGAGCATTTCCAATTTCTAACTATACTTCACTTACAACCTTAAAATAAATATACCCATCATATTTACAGTCATATTTCAAGATGAGAGCCTCCAATATAACACTCTTTCATTATCCCAAAAAAATTGAAAGATTTGCCACCTTAACAATGAATTAACATAGACAACTAGACTGTAACAAGATTTGCGTGGATTTTCTTGCTAGCAATTAGATTGTAATGAGCATTTGCTAGGGTTTCTTTTAAATATTTAGTTGGGTTTTCTACTTTTTTTTTGTCTTCAAATCTTTTTGCTTATTAGTTTTTCCATTATGAACCAAAGTTGGAGAGGATTATTCTCCTCTTTGTGGTTCCATTATAGATTTGTTGGATAGATTAGGTGCATCCTTGGAGGAGAAGAAAGGTGATATCTCCATAGTGGCAATAAGGAAGAAAAATGACCAAATGATAAAGGGAACACATACATGTGTGCCAACCATGGAGGAATCTCTAATTATCGATCTTGATTTTTTGGAATTTAGGAAAATTGTGTCTTTGCATAGCAAGAGTTTGATTTGTAGATTCCTTGAGGTCTAAACTCCCCTTAAAGATCTATATTATTGGGTAAGAAAAAATTGGAAAAATAAAGGAGAATAGGAGATTCATAAAGGATAGTTCATTGCAACTTTTTCTAATGAATATAGTTGTGATGGATTTCGAGTGAAGGTCCTTATTTCTTAAGAATGAAGGAATCTTTATGAAGCACTAGCATATTAGTATCTATTCCTCAAAATAAATCCCATCTATGATATTGGCTTGGATACATTTCTATGCTCTCCCTCCAGAATTTCGGCCCCCTTATGTTTTTGAGATGATTGAAAACTCGTTGAAAGTGTTGATGTCTCTAGACCCTTTCATGGGAAAGATCACCTAGTTTATGCCAAGACCTATGTAGAGATATATCTCATCTCTCCCTTCCCTTAAAGTCTTACTCTTGATAGTATTCAAACCCTAGACCATGAAAGGCTTTTGGATTCACATGTAGAGGGTTTCATGAATATGGTCATCATAATATAGAATGTTAAACAACTGAGAAGCTTAATCACCTAGTTGTACTAAGAAAATATTTATAAATTAGTCAGTAATCACTAAGAAATATAACCAGTAAGTAAAAATATATAAATAAATGTTTCATGAACTGATATTTTCTCATCTTTATTTTGAAATTGCAAGGGAAAAAAATCAATTAATTGGGTGGTGACATGATTCAAAAAGCTTTATGCAGCTGAAAAGAGCATGATGAATTAGGTGCAAACATGTTTACAGCACATATAATATTATTGTTTATGTCTCAAAATCTCTGAAGGGTGTGATTCCCTGAAGTCAATAAATTATGGCATGTCCACCATCTTCAAAATGTGACATGGGATATTTGAAGAAAGTGTATGCACATGTGTCATCTAGTAATTCTACTATTCGATGGTCTGATTCCAACAATCCATGACATCATGTGCACATGAGATTTACAAGTCTTTTATGGCTCCTTCACTGCTTGATAGACAGCTGAAAAGTCATGATCACCAAGCCCCATGCTTTTGGCCTTCTTGAAAACCTTAAGAATTTTAAAAACTAGACAATTGAGATTAAACCATAGGCTAGAACTCCTTGTAAAAGTGATTTGAGCCAATTGCTAGCATAGCTTTTAAATTCATTCCGGTAGACAAAGAGAGAAAGATAAACTTAAGATACCTCATTGGCTGCAGTAGCTACAGGCATAGATACTCCAACATCATCTCCAAGAGCAAGTGCTAAACGCATATCCTTCTATTGATGTTTCAATGGAAATGCTGGGGGGAACTTTTGTTGAATCATAGCTGGCCCTTTCAACTTAAACATAGGATTTTTGATTGCACCTAATTCCTATCATAAATCATTGTATTAGCAAAGATGGCACTGGTTTGCTGTCCTAAACATTTTCCTCTTTGCAATGTCCTTAGCATTGCATGTTATGACCTACCTATTTGTTGTAATAGAACTTAAAAGTATGCTCAAAAGTACCAAAATAAAAGATAGGGTTCCCTGCAAAAACATGCATAAAGAAGCCTACCAAGACATCTAACAACGTTTGTTGACTTAATCCGCTCTTATCAGTTAGAACGAGGCCTTCAGAGAATGCATTTGCCATGCTGTAATGAAAACTGGGGCATGTCAAATATTGAAGAAGTTTGATATAAAATTGCAGGTCATGAAAAATTTAGCATTAAATAATAGTCTTATATGAATAACACGGAGTTTATAAGAATCTGCACATAAAATAAAGCATTTTCTCTTAAAACCTGCAGTCTTCCTCAGGCATAAGAGTTGAAATTGTGTACAAACTTCCTTAACCATATTGCCATACAGAAAATAAAAATTGATATCTTTGACCAAGCACGCTCCTTGTATATATGTGAAAATTTTGCTGCTTGATTTGTCATTGATGTGTGATTACCATTGCTAGAAATTTTAAGTAAACATACCAATAATAATTACAATTATCACAAGGAAAACCTTTTGATTTATGATTCTTATATTAATGAGAATTTACATTAATTCTTTTGTCTAATGATTGTCAGACCATAAATCTGCTAAATATTGAAATGGAATATCGATTGATTTGACTGTGGCTAAAGGAGTTCACTCTTAAAGATGTGGTTTTTACTATGAACATACACTTCACAGTTATAATTTAGAACACTACATCATTTTGCAAGCTATGATACGAGTGGATCATGTTTGTCATGATAAATCATGTCAATTTCTATGGACACAAAATGTTTAGACAGTTTCTAAGCACAAAAAGGTTAGACAATAAAATCATATGGTAGTGATACCTCATCATCAAATAGGTTAGAGATAGGTGACAACTAGTCATTCTTGTGGATGGTAAGACTAATGATTTCCTCAAAGATATGTATCAAGTTTCAGAAAATGGTGTTAGCATTGTGATTTGTGTTGTCATTGATGTGAACCTCTGGAGTTGCATTAATGTCAGTTTGGGAAGGATGGAAGGTTGCTGAGACTATATTGAGTCTGTGACATTGATTAAGGAAGAATGTTTGAAGAAGTTTCCAAAGTTGTGGCATTGCTTGATGAAGAAGATTTGAATAATGACTAAGGAAGTAACTAAGGCTATGACATCGATTGATGAAGAAGATTTGAATAATGATTGAGGGAGTTTGTAACTTATCTAGAAGACAGAAGTATGATAGACAATAATATGCAAGAAAGAGTATTTGAAGATCTTATTGAAGAATGCTTTGAGGAGATGACTACTTGCGGCTCTGGATATAATGATTGACTACTGTGAATATTGCACTATCATGTGTGTAGATCCCCAATTGATTATTTGACAAAGATTTGTTGTGTTGTTTGGATGATCATAATGTTGGCTATCAGGATGGTTTGGACAAGCTTGGAGAATGGCTTGCATTGCTCCATAATGGGTTTTCAGGTTATGCAATTTGGTGGACTTGGTCAAATGGTTCATGCAATGTTTCAGTTCAGATATCTTTTGATGGTTTTCTCCATAGGTGTAGATTTGTTGTCACATGCACTATTCTACTGTCTGTGTTGGCTTTTGGTCAACTCAACTATTTGCGGGGACTTAATTTGAGTAGTTTGGGTCCAGATATAGGTCAAAGGAAATGCTAAGAGACTTGAGATGATCTTGCCATGGTGAGTTGTGCTTTGAATCGTGCTACATGCTTTGGAGAGTGTTTTGGCCCAACTGGTAACTTGCTTTTAATACATTTTCACATGTTACTTTTGGGTCTAACTTTGGAAAGAGTTGCGATGCATATGGATGAATTATATTATTTGGAAGGAACTTTTATGATGTATATGTGTCCTCTTTGTCTCCTGGGGTGGATTGCATATTCTCTGATACTTATTTTTTATCAGAGAATATTGGAAAATCAACAATCCAATTCCATTGAATATGGCAATGAATTTCTCTATTAGATGTTGGGTATAAATAACCTCAGCATATAACAAATTTTGTGCAACAAACTCACGAAGGAAATCAAATTGACCAATCTCTTAACAAAATGTGGAAACAAACAATAAAGAATTATAACAAATAAACAATCTATATAAACAAACTATCTACGTGGAATTACGATGGATTTCATGCTTGTTGCATGATCGCATGCGGCTTCCCAAGCGCATGCGACCATGCGACAAGCCTCTAGCCATCGTAGTTTCTTGGGTGTACGTCACACTTGCGATGATTACACATATAATTATGACAGATTTGTTGTATTGGCGACGCCCAAATGCCGTTGTAGTTTCGGTGGGTGTACGTCACACTTGTGATGGCCACACATAGAATTATGACAGATTTCATGCTTGTCGCATGATTGCATGCGGCTTCCCAAGCGCATGCGACCATGCGACAAGCCTCTAGCTGTCGTAGTTGCTTGGGTGTATGTCGCACTTGCGACGGTTACACATAGAATTACAATAGATTTCATACTTGTCGCATGATCGCATGCGGCTTCCCAAGCGCATGCGACCATGTGACAAGCCTCTAGCCGTCGTAGTTGCTTGGGTGTACGTCGTACTTGTGATAGTTACACATAGAATTACAATGGATTTCATGCTTGTCGCATGATCACATGCAGCTTCCCAAGCGCATGCGACCATGCGACAAGCCTCTAGCCGTCGTAGTTTCAGTGGGTGTACGTCACACTTGCAATGGTTACACATAGAATTATGATGGATTTCCTGTATTAGCAATGCCCCAAATGTTGTCGCAATATCAGACAAGTGTGTCGTAAGTACTATGGTATTCATCGCCATTGCGACGCTAATATAAGGAATTACAACGAGGTTGATGTCACAATGAAGGGGCTGCATAACGACGGATTGAAGTCATAATTGCGACAGAAAAGGAAAGACATCGTATTTTGTGACTAAAAAATAGCAACGTCTATTACTGTCACAATTGCAACACATGGCTGTCTCAATTGTGACACATAGCCGTCGCAAATCGATGCCAAATTTATTAGTGGCAGGATCAGCGGGAATGTGATCCCACAAAACATTGCTAGAAAAATTGAGCGGGAGGGAATATTGGGATTTTTCATGAGATCGTGAATTTCTGAGGTTTGGGGAATTTTTGGCAGGACCGTGATTCCGCTTGAATTTCTTGAGGGATCACAATCCTAGAGCATTTCAAAGGGGACACATGAAAATTATGTATTTTTGGGGGGAGGGGGTAAGGTTCACAGCACGAGAATGCATTCTCACATCGGTACGGGGGTGGGGATGATGCATGATCTTGTAATGGTGGGATCACGAGAAAGGGGTTTTGGGGGGATCACAAGAACTTAGTTCTGCGGGAATGCATGCAAAAATTATTTGGGCAGGAATGAAGGCAAAAAAGGGGGAGGTGGGAAAGGGGAGGATAAAAAGGTAGGAGGGGTTTGAGACTGAAGTAGATTTTTCGATAGGAAATAAAACTAACGCGATGGATTTGTTTGGTTGTAGTGGTCAGTGGAGCATCTTATGAGTTGAGAGAGGCACGTAATTGTGCTATTGGTAGGGGACCAGTTTACACCCGCATAGTAGGCATGGATAGATGTGATTGGATTGAGATATCTGGCACAGATACCATGGAGGCAGGCATTCATGTCTATGGTGACAACACTCTACAAGTGGTGGCACTCTGAGACGGGGACATTCCATCTTCCAATAGGGGAGATGACTATGACATTAGAGGACATGTATCATATATTCAGGCTTCCTATCCAAGGTACATCGGTGGTGGTGGGAGACTACATACAGTAGCAGGTAGTGGTTGTGCTGCAAGGCCTCGACATAGTGTCGATCCTTCGTCATGGGTAGTTGACATTGGCCCAGCATGTAGCAAGAGCATCATCAACACAACAAGTTTACCTTTTTGTATGTGGTTTAGTCTCGGGGTATATTTCCCCTAACACAGGAAGGACAGGTGTGACTCTCGCACTCCTCTTGGTGATTGTGTGGATCATGGATGTTGGCTTCCCAGCAGCATGGGGCACATTGATGCTAGCAAAACTATACCAGGATCTTCACAAGATAGTATATCATGATGTGAAGAACCAGGGGAGGAATTTTGGTTTTGCTTTATTACTATAGGTATGGGCATGGGAGCACATAACAACGTTGAGACCCTTGGGCATGACAGATAGGCAACTGGGGGGAGCTACTATCGTACCATGATGTGGATGATATTGATTACTAGAGGGAGACATTTGATGGGCTATAGGATGACATCTTATGGTGACCATACTTGGGACTAGCAGCATGGGCAGAGGATTAGAGGGAGCTTCCATACGCCATGACTCTGACCTACATCATAGGTCGGTGTGAGTACACTGTTGAGAAGTACAAGCCAAATAGGGCCACCCAATAGTTCAAGTATGCACAAAGGGTACCAAACATCGAGCACTAGTATCAGAGGACCACTCAGGAGTGGCAGTCTGAGTTTGGAGCAAGACAGGATAGGAGGGGCTACTGGATGCATGGCAGGAGATACAACCCATATAGTGGACTGGGCCCGAGGACTTGCAGATGGGGGGACCACCCCAAAGTACCATGCCTAGTTTCAAAGGCCACAAGAAGTAGGGTGGTCAAAGTTACCAGCTGGAGGAGAGCCTGTAGTGGTGACTAGGGGTCAGGGTCAAGTGGTTGCAGTAGGACAGGGTCGGAGAGGAGGGAGCCCTGTGACCAAGAGGATATGGAGGAGAGGAGGAGGTTGAGATGGAGATGAAGATGAAGGCATGGGAGGGGATGGGATGGATGTGGATGGAGGAGGAGGAGACGATGGAGGGGCTGGAGGATAGGGACCACCCGCACATGGACCACCACCCGCAACATAAGAAGCACCAGCGGGACCACCACTAGGACCACCACCAAGGTAGCTAGCAGGGGTGGGATCATCACGGGATAGGGGGTGGAGATTTGGCAGGGCATCTCACTTCCCTACAAGTGGCTTATGACCGTACGATCCAAATTCTATGGGACACACAGGGGAATAGAGACACCCTGACAGCATAGCTAGCATAGGTGCTTCAAGATGGGTTGTTGATGATTGATGAGAGGGAGTAGCTACGACAGGAGATAAATGGAGTGAGGTTGGATAGGGACTGACTACAGGGGGAGTGGGATGGACTGCATTCGGAGTGAGACAAACTATAGGGGGAGAGGGACATGGCAATTCAATAGCTAGTCATGAAGAAGCAGGCTACCAGGGGGGATCGGGTGATACAAAGCTCTCATGAGAGATCAAGGGAGGTGACCCACTTTTAGAGGGACCTGGCAGACCTGAGGGAGCAGGTGGGGTGGTACCAAGTGATGTATTATGCATCAATACCACCAAATGATCACGAGCACTATATACATGTGATTCAGTATGCAGCCATAGGGATAGGTACAAGGATAGGTGCTGGCAGCAGTCAGAGGATGGGTGCTAGCATGTAGAGAGTTAGGGCCTCACAGGGGACATGGAAAGAGAGTCATCGGTCTAGGCACTCACAGAGTCAATAGTAGTCAGTCGGCGGCTCTGTGCAGATGGTAGAGGTAGAGGGATTGGGGATAGGGATGGAGGTGGATATAGGGGCAGGACAAGTACCCACATAAGTACAAGATATAGGTATTCACAACACAGTGGAGAGACCAACACCCAGGGTTATGCGGATAGACATTTCTATGACACTGCCATAGGCTCCACCTCAGAGAGACCCTTTTATCGATGTCAAGTTGCAACCTCCCTTAGGAGAGCCAGATAGGCAGTGATATACTGTAAATCTTGATTATGTATATTATGATTTATTGATGGAGGGCATCGTCCCTATGTATTATATTTGTATTCTTTATGGATGGACATGGACTCATACAAACATTTATTCTTTTATTCTTTGGGATGGGATATTATTGTATTCTTTACCAGGATTATATATACATATGATGAGTTGGGGTGAGATATGATGTGTTATGATCTGAGCTATTATGCATGGATGTTTATGATGCTCTAATGTGGTTTATCATATGATGTGAGACTAACATGTGGTTGATGCAAGAATCAATGTGCCTATTTGCTATTTACTTTCTATGTGTTGTGTGTGTGCATATATTAGATGCAATTACTGATGGTTTGTGGATGCAAGATGTGATGTACTTTACTATATGTGACGCATGATTTCTTTATGTCGTAATTTTATGCATATATATGCATGCATGTATGGATGATGTATTAACAATGTAAGATAATTAAAATGACCTAACAATGCAAGATTAATGGAATGAACTTAAAATGAAGTAACAATGCAAGATAAGATGAATGAATCTAAAATGAATTAACAATGCAAGATAAGATGAATGAACCTAAAATAAATTAACAATGCAAGATAAAATGAATTAACCTAAAATGAATTAACAATGCAAGATAAAATGAATGAACCTAAAATGAATTAACAATGCAAGATAAAATGAATGAACCTAAAATGAATTAACAATGCAAGATAAAATGAATCTAAAAATATTTAACTATGCAAAATAAAATGAACCTAAAATAATTTAATAATGAAAGATTAAATGAGTGAACCTAAAATGAATTAACAATACAAGATAAAATGAATGAACCTAAAATGAATTAACAATGCAAGATAAAATGAACCTAAAATGATTTAATAATGAAAGATTAAATGAGTGAACCTAAAATGAATTAACAATGCAAGATAAAATGAATGAACCTAAAATGAATTAACAATGCAAGATAAAATGAACCTAAAATGATGTAACTATGCAAGATAAAATGAACCTAAAATGATTTAACTATGCAAGATTAAATGACTAAACCTAAAATGAATTAACAATGCAAGATTAAATGAGCCTAAAATGATTTAACTATGCAAGATTAAATGAACCTAAAACGTATTAACAATGCAAGATAAAATGAGCCCAAAATAAATTAACAAAGAAAGATAAAATGAAATGAATCTAACATGATTTAACAAATGCAATGTAGGATGAATATGATGTAGTAACGAAAGACGTAATGCAACGTAGATGAAATGATGCAAAATGTGACTAACTAAATGAGATAATGTAGGGTGAGAGTGAATGATATGATTTATAAATGCATGAGCTAAGATGACTTAATGACAACTGAAATGATAATGCAATAATGAATGTGAATATGATTTAACAATGCGAGCTAAATGAGATGTAAAATGCAAATGGAATGTCGCTAGAACATGAGGATAGGAATGCATATGAGATGAGATGTGATGATGGGGATGGAGGCGTAGCATATCACTGCCTAACTAGACCCTTGCTGAGAGGTGGTGAGTAAGGGGGAATTTGCACAATCAAAATCTAGGGATGTGAATGGGAAGGAGATGGTAGACAGGTTTGCATTAGGATGAGGTTTTGGGAATGAGTGAAAAGTGGAAAGGGTGTGTGATGTGAAGGGGATTTTTATGAATTTTGAGGATGTTTTCTTGGATTGATAGCGAGATTGTGTAGTTGAGGGGTTTGATAGGGGGGATTTTATGAATCTTGAGAGCGGGGTATTCCGAAGGGGAATACCACCATGTAGTTTGAGAACTTAGTTTGATATAGCAACAGAAGGGACTAGCCAAATTTAATAGGAACTTGAGGCTATGTGGCTAGAGTTGCATGGGATTGACATGAAAAAGACACGCAAGAGTTGCCCCAACATCACACATGAACCTAAGCGGAAACATGGTGAAAATGATGTCGAGGAACCCACAAATAAATGACACTTCCCAAATGCACCATGTGACCCAGAAGACCACAGATAGGCCATGTAAGGGTTGCATCCGACTGACTCACAAGCATAAACAAAAAACCAAAAAGACCCCGCCTCAAAAATTGTCCCTCATTGCAATGCACAATGATATAAAGGATCATGGTGACATTGAGGAGAGAAGCAAGATGAGACCACAAATCAAGCAGAAAAACCAAAGAAAGCACTACGAAATCAAAATGATAAGACCCAAAAGAAGTTCTTTGCCAAAAGAGATCGACCGATTTTGGATGGTGGGATTAGGTCAGACAACAGGAAAGATGCGTCCTACAAGGACCTAGTTGGTGGGATTGGCTACAAGATGAATTATTGACTAACAAAAAGGAGAATCTTGGAGAATGCTTGTCATGCCCCGCAAGGGAACCGGAGAAGAGAACAAAGATTCTCTTTGTAAAAGAAAACCTAAGTAATGATTTATGAAAAAATTTGAACTTTTAAAAGAATTATATAAAAAAACCATAGATTAACTTAGATTCCTCCAAGGTTCCCTTCTAATTTAATGCACAATTCATTTAATTAAGTCTATTTAGTGTACTAGCAACTTGATTTAATTAAGAAAACTACATCACAACATTTGTAGATTCTTTATAAAGAAATACAAAGTACTTTCATTTCTATTTGCCATTTAAATCCATCTATTTTTCTAAGTATTCTTTATGAACAATATAACATTTAAAATATTAATACCACATAATAGATTCATCTAAGGATTTGAACCATTACACATAGGACATCATCACATTTGATTCACTAATTTTCTTAATCAACAAATGATGAGAAAATAACCAATTTTACTTGAAATCTTATAAAATCCCTTTTCTTTTTCCAACATACATTATTTACATAAAGTTCACATCTTCCTTTTCCTTTTTTTCCTAAATCTACCCATTCCAAATACATCAATGATTATATTACATTCATCTCCTCTTGGGAGGTAATAATAACTTCACATTTAATTGAATATCAAGAGAGATAAGTACAAAGTCTTCTTCTTCAAAACTGGAATATAAGCAAGCACAAATCCTTAAGCACTGCATTCGCAAAAGATACCTCAATAAAAAGATTTACCACCCAACCACGTGGATACCAAAAAGGCCCACTCCCCCATGCTAGGAGATAAACACCAAGGTCCACAAAGAAGGGATAGCTAGGCCATACCTAGGGTTGGGTAACCTTTCCCAAAAAGTAAATGAAAAGAAGATCAAAGTATAAATCTTTTCCGAAAGGTTATAAGGCTTGATAGAAACTCTAAGAAACAACCTAAGTGAGTGTCATCGCATAGCCCTCACCCCTTGGGTTGTCCTAGTACTAGCCACACTGGGCCCCGACCCCCAAGTAGGCACATGTGAAACTGAATGCCTTTTGTACAAACAAGCACCATTCGATCATACCTACACATAGGCACCTTCTCCCCCTCCCATCCATAGCCTTTACTAGCACTAATGGCATGGGCGAGACATATATTAATACTTTTAGTGTTTGAACCCATTACCATAAGTTTTAATTAAATTATCACTTGTTAAATAACTCTTTAGTCAGTTATCCTGGTACTAGCCACTTAGGGCCCCGGCCCCGCACTGAGAGCCACTCACTTAGTGTTCTTAGGTTTTCTACCCTTAACCCACACATCAAAAGTACATCATACAAGAAATAAAAAACCTTATAAACTCTTAATACATGAAGTAAAACCAACCATAACACATTTGAGAACTTGCATCAATGCATATAAAAGAATAGGAGAGTTTAAGGATGTTTAGAAACATTAGGAACGTTTAGGGAGGCCTAGAATGGTCCTGGTCCTCCTAGACAATCCTAAACCCTAATTCTACTTCCTACACTCATCCTAACCCTATTAAAGCATATAAATGCACCATATAACCTCCACTAATCAAGTAATGAACATATATAAGGTTTACACAAAATTTCATATGCCAAAACACAATACTTTATAAAATCTCACATGCCTGAAATTTAACTAAGTCTGATTTTTTTTTAAATTCTAAAATCTAGAAGTTGCATCTTATCTTCTATGAATTTGAAACCTATCTCAAACATCCTAATAGGTACCTAATTTGTTTATACAAGTATAACATAAAGTATAAGAAATTAAATACTTTAATTGCTTATACTTTAAGTTTGATACTTTAATTTCTTATACTTTAAGTTTGATACTTTAATTTCTTATACTTAAATGTTATACTTGTATAAACAAACCCAAAATTAAATTTTATACTTCTATAAACAAAAACCTAAATTTAAAACATTCCTAACTTGTATAAGAAAAATCAACCCTAATCCACACACGACATTAAAACAATAATAATAACTCGGCATTGAATCAAAACTTGAAACAATCCTAATAACTCAGGATTAAAAAATAAACCCTAATCCAGACATGACAATAAAACAATACTAGTATCTCAGGATTCAATCAAACCAATTGTAGGCAACACGTTTCATTCACCAATCTGCACGATTGTTCACAGAATGACAGAAACTACAAAACAAAACAACGCCCTAGATCTGGATGAAGAAAGGTGGTGCTAAACGGCTGGCATAATGCAATGATATTATATAATTTGTATAATGGTTGACAGATTACATTAATATATCATAAACATTATACGGCTAACAGAATACATTAATATATCATAAACATTAAATGACTGACAAAATACATTAATATATCATAAACATTCTGCAACATATGTAGAAACAAAACATATAGAAAAGAATATATATAAACAACAAGCATACAAAGAAACATCCAATGACACTTTCATCATTTCATATTACAAAGGAGAGTTAACTCTCCAGATGAATTCCAACCTGGAGTCATGTGTGGATTCGGTTGATGAAGAAATATCCAATCCTCTCAAACTTTTCCCGCACTCCTTCAAATCCTTCTGGATGCAATCTCCAGCCTCTACCCATAACCACCAGATGCCAAACTCAGAGAATAATGAATTCTCTCATCACAAAAATAATTTTCCTACAAACATATTACTAATCTTCTCTTCGAATCAACTCCTATCGAACACCCTTTCACATAGGAAATCTTTCTTGTATATAGATTGGAGGAGGTGGTTGCACGGGTAATCCAACCGATGCAACCATCCCAACTATCCATCAGTTAATAATTAGGATTAAACAATATTATTAAAGTCTTTCCCGGAAGAGATATAACTATATTTACCTATTACCATAATCTAATTTATGTTTCCTTTATTTAAGGAAGGTAATAGTAGTTATTATTTCCAACACATTTACCATACCAATAACTTATTTAATTGTTTATTAATATAATGCAATAATTACTTACTCACAAATAATTATATAAATATATGTATGCATATGCATATGTGTGCACCCATATGCCTATGTGTACATATATTATTATTATAAATATTATTGCAAACATAATATTATTATTATAAAACATATTATTTATTCATAATCTAATCCATATTCTTTACAAAATAAAATAGTGATATATAAGGTGAAATATACCACTATTATTAGAACATTTATTATTATATTATTGCCATAGGCATTTTATTATTATGAATATTATTAAATAATATCATAGAATTCTTTATTATTATTGATATTAAAATCACAAGATTTGATCACATACTAACTCATTCCTAACAAGATACACTAGTACATAAGTAGCTACTAATAAAAATAAATTACTAGATCATACTCTCAAATGAAAAATAATTCACATCAATAATCTACTAACAAAATTGAACATACCATGAAGACAATTAGAGCTACCATACTCAAAACCTCATTCTCAATTAATGCAAAAGACAAGAAACTAGCTATAAGATCCACAAAACCAATAAACTAAGAGGAAATAGAAATACATTATCCACACAAGGGACTGACTCAGGAACTCCCCACCTAAGGATAAAAGGATCAAAGGTAGAGCTCCCTCCTATGGAACCTGGTGATATCTCCATAACAACAACAATGATCGAGGATTTTGAGGGATCGCTCAGACCTGTGAAGCCAGGTGGAGACGATACCCGGTACCTGCACTCCTGCATCACCAAGAAGAGATACATGGATATATATGGATATACATACAAATCAGATATATGAAAGCAGATGACCAAGATCGATACATCATGTGGACCTCAACTAAGTGAGTAACTATGACTTCATCCTGAGTCATGAAAACACATCAGACACATATCCATGAAACATAAAATATCATGATAATGGTTAGATTCAACTCCTTGGGTTAGCTCCATAAAACATATAAAGATAGATGGTTTTCTAATTTCATGAACATATAAACAATAACCATAAATAAACATATCAATCATCTGATAAACATATCATCATCCACAAACATAAATGTATAGTTCTAACCATCACAATAGAATGTCCAAATCAGAAAGTCCAAGTATCATCATAGGAGAGGGTATTACAATGTTTGCTGAGGAAGTTGTTGGGATTGTGATTGTGATAGGTCATGCACTTGAGATTAAAGTATTGTCAAAGAACCAGAGATATGTACAAAAAATCCAAAGGATGAGGACACAACAAGGCACACCGGGACACTATATACAATTGAATATTTTACAAAAGCTCAAGTGATCAAGATAGGTCAACGAGTGAAAAATATGTACATGCCTCAATATTTAGGGATAGGACATGCTGCTATATATACAGGAAGCTAAGGATGCAGGATTGTAGTTCTCTTCTGCAGATGCAATGATAAGAACACCTTGGGAAAAGGGGTGGGTGAGATGAAAGAATGATGGGATAACTATTGGTGGAAAGTGGGCTTGATGAGAAATTGGGAGTTTGATAGATAATGATACGGTCCATTATGTGTGGTGCCTTTTTCCAGCTTTTCACCAACATACTTGTCCAAGGCGCCTGATTGCCAAGTTCTCACCATTGGACGATTATTTCTCTTTACTTTTTTCATTACATTTTTTTCTTTTTTTCTGAATTTTTTTACTTTTTACGAATTTTTTCAAGATCATAAGAATGGTTCAAGCATAGAACCACTTCATATGTATGATATTGATAGGATCATTTAAGGGCTCCCCTTCTGGTGTGGACAACTGATAGGCTCCAGAGATAAAACAAGTTGTTACAATGTAGGGACCCAACCAGGTAGGTTCATACTTTCCTTTCTTTTCTCGATTGGCTTGTACCTTCTAGTTCTCCTTCAGGACCATGTCTCTCACTTGGAATTTCTGGGGGTGAACCTTTTTGTTGAAGCTTCTTTTGAGGTGGTTTTGGTAAACAATCAAGTGATCATAGGCCTGTTGCCTCTTCTTGTATAATAGACCTAGCTGGGTAAGGCGTGTCACGTGATAGTCTTCATATGCGGTCATGTAGTTCTTCATGGACACACAGAGTGAAGGGATTTCAACCTCGATTGGTAAAATGGCTTCAACACCATATACTAGGGAGTATGGGGTGGTGCATGTGGGTGTGCAGAATGAAGTGCGATAAGAATCATTAACAAATTTTTGTAGGATCTTTAGGATAGTTGTGTTAGTTTCCTTAGCTTAACCATTTCCTTGTAGGAAATAGGGGCTAGAGAAATGTTGATGGATGTGGAATCAAGCACATAAGTCTTTTACATTTTGGTTTTCAAATGGAGTGCCATGGTCTTTGAAGATGGTCAAGGGGATACCGAAGTGGCAAATGATGTGGTAGAGGATGAATTTGAATATCTAAACACCTATGGTTAGGTTGAGCAGAATCACTTCAACCCACTTTGTGAAGTACTCAGTACCTGTGATGATGTACTTATGTCCATCCAAGTAATTGGGGGTGATCATACCAATGAGCTCGAAACCCCAACACAAAAAAGGCCAGGGGGCATAATTGGCTGTAAGTCTTGTGCTAGTGCATGAGTCAGATTGGCATGTTGTTGAAAAGGTAAGCACTTCTTCATAAACTCACATGCGTCATGCTCCATCGTCGGTTAGTAGTACCCAACTCTAGGTAGTTGCTTTGCTAGGACCATGTCACTCAAGTGGGCACCGTAAATTCTAGCGTGGACCTCTTGCAAAGCCAATACATCCTCATTTGAGTCTAAATACTCAGAGAGGATGTTATGATACCCATGATGATATAGGGTGTTGGCTACACGAGTGTAGTGGAAAGCTCTGTGAATAACGATCTGGCATTGGGTGTTGGTGAGATGAGGGGTTATGAAACCATTTTTTAGATAGGCATGAATATCATGGTACCAAGGGGATTGAGGACAAACCAAGATGCACACCATTTCAGAGTCAACATTCTCATAAGTGGGTGTGTGTATTTTCTCGACTAGAAACTCATATTGTGTTATGTCTCATGGGATCTCTAATAAGGAGCCTATAGTGGCCATTATGTTAGTTGCTTTGTTCTTTAGTCTAGGCACTTGTGTGAAATGTATTTGGATGAATTTCTCTTTTAGTTTATCTACAAGCTCTTTGTATGGAAGTATCTTGTCATCCTTGGTTTGAAACTCATAGAGGACTTGCTTGATGATTAGTTGGGAGTCCCCAAACACTTGCAATTATGTGATGTTCCATTGAATAACTATTATGAGGCCAGAGATGAGTGCCTCATACTCTGCAGTGTTATTTATGCATTGGGACCCTAACTTAAAGGACTTAGGGATGTAGTCACCTTGAGGGGTAACAAAAATTATCTTTGCCCCCGATCCATGTGATGTATATGATCCATCAAAGTATAACTTTCATAGGGGTTATTCTTTGACCATGCATAGATGTTCATCTAGGAACTCCATCACTAGTGGGTATGCATCGACTAAGGGTGCTTCAACAAGCTAATCAGAAATGACTTTCCCTTTGATGGCTTATCAATCGACATATTGGATGTCAAATTCACTGAGGAGCATTACCCATTTTTCCATCTGACCCGTGAGTGTCGTTCTTGAGAGTAGGTACTTGAGGGGATCAACTTTTGACACTAACTTCATTATGTGGCTAAGCATATAGTGAAAAGTCTTTTGAGTGGAGAAAACAATTGCTAAGCATGCTTTTTCCATAGGGGAGTAATTCATCTCATAGCCCACCAATGTACGACTAATGTAGTAGATAGCCCTCTCCTTTCCATTATCATTGAGTTATGCTAGGAGTTCCCCTAATGCCGTAGTGGTTGCCAATAAGTATAAAATTAGGGGTCAACTTGGCATCAACAACACAAGTATAGGTGAATTTTCCAGGTACTCTTTAAGGTTTTCAAAATTGCACTGACAAATAGGGTCTCATTTGAAAGTGGTGTCCTTGTACAATAGGTGTGTGAACGCCTGAAATTTGTCTACCAGCTAGGAGATGAAACTTCAGACTGATTATAGTTTCTCCTAAAGGCTTCTCAACTACTTGAGTGTTTGGGAGGATGCATTTCTATTATGGCTTTCACCTTCATTGGGTCAATCTATATGCCTCATCGTAACACAATGAATCCTAACAGCCTTTCAAATGTAATGCCTAAGACACATTTCTTGGGATTCAATTTCAAGCTATAGTGACGCAGGAGATCAAACACATGCTCAAGGATATTGAAGTTTTCTAATCATATTCTTGATTTGGTGAGGATGTCATCTACATAGTCTTCAAGAATCTTATGGATCATGTCATGGAAAATTGCGGTCATTGGTCTTTGATACATGGCTCTTGCCTTCTTGAGCCCAAATGGCATCATGTTATAATAGAAGGTGCCCCATGGCATGGTGAATGTTTTCTTATGATGATCTTCTTCTGCTATTCTGATTTGGTTGTACCCTGAGAAACCATCCATAAGTGATAACATCTCATGGCCTGCTGTAAGACCGACTATCATATCAATATTGGGAAATGGAAAATCATCCTTAGAAAATGCCTTGTTCAAGTCTCTGAAGTCAGTGCAGATTCTAATCTTGCCAGAAGGCTTAGTGATGGGTACCATATTTGAGATCCACTCTGAATAGTCTATAGCTCTAATGATCTTGGCTTGTAAGAGCTTTTGTAACTATTCCTTTACCAAAAGGGCTACTTTTTGATGCATTTTTTGAAGCTTTTGTTTAACTAATTTAGCTATCAAATTCGCAATGAGATGGTGAACAACTAGGTTCGGGTCAAGCCCTGGCATATGTGCATAAGACCATGCAAAGTTGATGTTAACCTCTTGGAGGAGTGTGGTGAAAGATTGCTCCTCAGCCTCAGATAAGGATGTTGCGATGTAGGTGATCCGCAGATACTCTTATGTTTTGAGGTTGATAGGCTTAGTTTCTTCGATGAGGATGGATGATTATTCTAGCCTATAGTCTTGATTAGGGGGAAGAGGTAAATCTTCATCCTCTAGCACCTCAGAGAGGTTTTCACCAGAGGATACACCCTTTGTTTTTATTATTTTGGAATCGGTATGTGCCCCATAGGGGTTTTCACATTATAAGGACTCTTTAGTTTCTTTTTGATTTTTAATTTTGCAACTGAAGACTTCCTCTTCCCCAAAATATCCCTTAGGGTTGAGCTGATAGACGTCTATTGATTCCTGCCCCCAATCTGACTATTGATTTGCGGTGCCCATGAATTTTAGGAGTGTTTCCTTGCCTCAAAACTCATCAATATGTCTCACACTTGGTTGGTCCCTATTTATGAGGTCAAGGTGGAGGAGTGGGAGGTCAACGAGGTTGATGGTGAGTTGACAGAGGAAAAATTTGCCCAGGAAGGTTTCATCATCAAAAATATCATCGTAGGCTCTTTTTTCTTCCTCTTCTAGAATGTCTTCGACTTCCATGAGTTCATCTTTGATATTCAAGAGGGTCATGTTAGGAGAATTAGTGCCTCCAGTCATGACAATGGGTCCTTGTATGTGCAGGCGAGGGGTATTAAAACCAATGCCTTGATGTGGTGGATTCTTGATGCTTCCATGGGTGTTTTTGTTCCATCTTCTGTACGTCCAAGGTCGCCACCTTGGTATTTCATCTTGGATATTCAAGAGGGTCACGTTAGGTGAATTAGTGCCTCCAATCATGATAGTGGGTCCTTGTATGTGCAAGTGAGGGGTATTAAAACCAAGGCCTTGATGTGGTCGATTCTTGGATGCTTCCATGGGTTTTTTTGTTCCATCTTCTATGGGTCCAAGGCCGCCACCATGGTAGTTCCATTTCTCGATGGCCCATTCGTGAGATATTGGGTATTTGTCCTTAAAATAACCAAGAAGTTCAATGTTAGGAGGTGGAGGGTCCTTGTACAAACATCTGTTGATATCGGGATCCAGTTCTTGACCATTCAAAATTCTGTTTGAGATGAACGCAGATGATCCCATTTGTTTAATCTTAGGACCATCTTGGAGGTTTTTAGTTTGGTGACATGGATGTCCCTGAGTGTGTAGATCTAGGGGGAGAGCCCCTACTGCAAAGGCATCAGTGAGGCTATATTTGCTGCATCCCTTATTGTTGATCTTGATGGAAGAGAGGGTGGAGGCTAAGATTGTCTCTAGATCACAATGGGATCGGGATGAACTAACAACGGAAGTGTCGATGTCGATTCCAAAATAGTGAGTGTAGTGGGGGAAAGATGCTTCCAATGCATGATAGTATACAAAGGGTTGGGGATCTACATGGATCGTGATTTCAGTGCCTTGATACAGGAATTTGATGCACTAATGATATGTGGAAGGGACGGATTTGATGGAATGAATCCATGGGCGGTTGAGTAGAGTTTTGTATGGGAGGTCAAGATCAACAACATGAAACACAGTCTCTTGAACTGTGAGGCCTATCTTTATGGGTAAAAAAATGGTACCTTTGGAGGTATGCTCTAGGTTTTCATAGGATTTTATGGTGATGACCTCGTGAGAGATGTCTGCCTCTATAAAACCCACATGTTGGATCAACTTCAGTGTACATAGGTTCAGGGATGAACCATTATCTATCATGACCCACTTGACGACAAATTCATTAACCATGATGGTGATATGAAGTGGGAGGTTGTGATCTAGTTCAATCAATGGCATATCAGAGGTTTTGAAGGAGAGTGTTGAGGATGTGGATAAGTTCCCTACAAGATTCTAGAAATGGATAGTGTTAATGTTCGTAGGGACATGAGCCTCTTGTAGGGCGTTATTGAGGATCTCCTAATGGAGGGGTGATGTGTGAAGGAGATCAAGGATGGAGATTTGAGCAGGTGTGTTCCCAAGGTGTTCTAGGAGATTATATTGCACATTTGGGACAGTTGTGGGCTTGGCACCATCAATAGATATCCAGCCTCTGTGAGTGGTAACAACACATTAACTATTAACAACTTTGACATGGATCAAATTCACAATAGGGTCAACTTGGAAAATGTAGCTGACAAATTTTTCATAGTTGATGTAAGTCATGGTATAGTCTTTCCCATCAGTGTGGTCACCTTGTTTTCCCTTGCCCTAGTTTTGGGGAGGGTTAGCATTGGTTTGGTTCTTACCTGCGTTGTGTTGAGGGAACACATTTTGGTAGATTTGTAGGTTAGCATTTGGCGATTTCTGGGGAGGGGCATCAACTGTGATTTCCTTCTTGTCAATGAGGTCCTAGACATAATGTTTGAGCTTCATGCACTTCACAGTGGAATATCCCTTAACATGGTGATAGTCACAATACTCATTACCCTTGTACCAGGTTGGCTTAGGTGTCGACTCCTCAAATGGCTGGGTTTATGGGTATATAATTGTGTGTGAGTGATTTACTTCTTCATGAAATAACAAGATTTAAAAGACAATTACACTATTCAAAGCAAACTAATCTAAATAATGCACAATTAATCTAAATATCTCATGGATCTCTAAAATAAAGTGGTAAATGAGGCTCTCAGCTATGATCCTCACTAGTGACACTCTAAAGATGAGAATTAAGCTATATGATATGCAAATTTAGATCTATTCTATCAAATTCTAGCTCTATTTGATGAACAATCTACTATGATCAATGCAATTTAAGCTAATTAGCAATGACAAATGATAAGTGAGTGATATGGATGCAAATTGACAGAGCTTTGCTGCAATTCAAAGATATGGAGTGGATGAATTATGCTTCTAAATGCCTTCTACTTATAGGATTTTCCCAAGGGTAGGGGGTAGAGTGAGATAACCATGGTTGTGCTTGGGTAAGGTCAATTGGCTTTGCTTTGTCCATAAATGGGGGGACAAACATTTAAATGGTTTCAAAAGGCTAGACCATTTTAACAAAAGTGAGTGATTTGTGTCCATTTTGTCTCCTTTTTTTCTTTGTTGAGGGAAATTATGATTTATTAATTAATTAAAGCAATTAAATTTAGCCATGAAGGGTAAGATGTTCATTTTGATTTTTGCTTTCAACAACTATGTCATTAATTGAATTTAATCAATTTCGTAGTGTTTTTCCCCTTTTCAAGCTTTATTTAATCATTTAATCATTTAATTGAATTTTCCTTTGATTTGAATTGCCTTTGTTCCATTTATTAATTTTTCGTGCTATTTTGATGATTTGTTGCACCTTTTGATTGATTTAAGCCTTTTGCCAATTTTCCATGTCTACAAATGCCCCTCTTTGAGTCAATGTGCAAAGAACACTGATTCAAAGATTCCCTTAGTATGATGATTTGATTCAGGTCCTAGTTCTGATATGCCTCTGATCGTTCTGATTGATGTACTTCCTGATGATGATGATGTGCCTCTGATGATGGTGTTGATATGATTTTGATGCCTCTGATATGATATGGGTCCTGGTTTTTGATGATAGGTCCTGGGTTTACTGATAAAGGTCCTGGGTTCACTGATAAAAGTCCTGGGTTCATTGATTGCTGATATGTTGATAGGTTTGATATGATAGAAGATTTGATATTGATTTTTCTCCTGATATGAAATTGATTTGTCTCCTGATATGAAACTAATTTGCCTCCTGATATGATATGATATGATAACTTGATATGATACGATATGCCCCACTGATAAATGTTTTTGATGTGATGCCAATTTGATACTCTGAAGCCCCCTCAAAAATAAAACATATTAATTCCTTAATTTGAAAGATTTTGATTAGTTGGAATATGTTTTGATTTCTGATACCGTTTTAAAGAAATAAGCAAGTTTTATTCCTGCCCCGGCTAATGAAGATGTCATATAATAGGTCCAAAGTGTATTTTTAAGTCTTTATTAGGGCCAATTTCACCTTAAATAGGGTAAAACCCCTCATTTTACTATTCATTTTCACCGTTCCCTTTTGAGATTTTAGCTCTGATTTTAGCCCTTTTTACACGATGGTGGTCCCACATCGTGAGCATCGGTTTGAGAGAGCGCGCCGGTTCGGTCAGAGAGCGAACAATGGTCCTCCGGTATGTCATTCAAATTTTCCTCATGTTTCAAAAGTTGCATTTATGACTTCATTTAATGCATTTTAAAATTTTAATTCTGTGTTTTCGAAAAGAAATGTCACCTCCGTGCATTGTAGTTATGCCTGGAAAATTTAAATGTCACCTCTAGAAAATTTAATATCGCCTTCCTTAGCTCTGTTCACGCTTCTAGAAAATCCTTTATCGTGTCTGTCAAATTTGATATCGCTTAGGGTTTTAAGCACTTTAATTGTTTATCGCGTGAAAATCTTGGATAATAAAATGTCGCTTGATGAAAATATGATATCGCGTTTGTTAAATGAAGTCACACGAATGATTAAAATCATGTGTATGGAAAATTAGATGTTGCCTCTGGTAAAAGAAATGATGCCTGAAAGAAAAGTCGCGTAAGTGAAAAAAAATTTATGTTATTTGAGACTTTTCTATGACGTCTGATTGCTCGATTGCGTCAACTTGATTGATATCGATCACGTCAATGAATTGGATCGAATGTTCAGTTAGGGTGTTCCCCTTGTTTGATTTCAACAACGAATTAGGACATTGGTAACTATGATATCGAAGAATAAGGTAAATCAATCTTCATCACGAATGATAGGTCATGGATCTAATCGTCCATTCATTTTATTCTCAAATGCTTAGAGACATAAAACTAGGATCATCCTTCCTCAATGCTTAGAGTTAGGATTGGTAGGTCTGATAGGTATATGTAAATTGATGACTGTGATGATTGTTTGATTTCCTGATATTAGGTTACTCATGTGATTCCATTGTTTTGATTAAACAGGAGGATGTCCCTGTTCTGTACCTCCGGACTGTACCACATTGGGTGATGGAGCTGAGGGAGTAGTTGACTGATGCCGAGAGGTGAGTGATTAGGTGATGTGGTTTATTATGTGTATTAGAGCTTCCTCGGTTCCAGATGAACCGAGGTTTGATTACCGCTGTCGCAGAGCATTGGCACTCTGAGACAAACACTTTTTGGCTACCACAGGGAGAGATGACTATTACTCCTGAGGATGTATATAGGTTACTACGGATCCCTACACATGGGGAGATAGCATATTATGATGCAGTATATGATGGGACTTATTGTCGATGAGTATTTGGAGATCCTTCTATAGGTGATGATTGCATCCTATGGCCTCAGTTTGCTTCATTTCCTATTTTACCAGCGTTGTTAGGTGCTATCATTGGTGGCGTGTTACTACCTGATCGTCGAGGTCGCAGGTTTTTAGTGGGTTGGGGTAGGATTATCGAGGACTTGCTACATTAGCCTCGATGATTTGATTGGGGATCTTGTGTGCTTGCACAGCTATACCATGATCTTCATGAGGTGGTTTATAGGAGATCAGCTGCTTTATCTGCTAGGATTCATATTTTGCAGCTTTGGATATGGGAGCACTTACCAGTTAGTCATCTGATATCAGAGTGAGACCAACCTTTAGGATATCCTTTTGCATGGCAGTACACTAGGATGGTGACATAGCATCACTTGGGTCATTTGGAGTATTGGCGGCGACAGATTGATGATATGGATGAGGTCTATTGGAGACCGTATGTCGAGGTCGAGGATTAGAGAGAGGATAGCTTGGAGTTACCATATATGTTTGCTCCTCGATGGATGATCAGTAGGATCGACTCTGTGCTTGAGAGATTTTTGGTAGGTAGAGTACTATGGTAGTTTGGACAGATTCAGCCTATGCCTCAGGGATCTGCAATGTATGCTCGTTCTAGTGCAGAGAGGGCTACTTGGGGACACATGCCTTCATATGATGATGCTATTGAGTAGATATCGCGGCTTGGTTATATGGACTGGGATATGATATTACACATTAGAGATGTTGGGGTTACTCAGGAGTATCTAGATTGGTTGATGGAGCATCATATGCCTCGATTTACAGACCCTGCAGAGCCAGTGCCTGGGAGAGATGATGATGGTGATGGTGTCGGTGGTGGGAGGAGACGCAGAGGTAGACCACGAGCTAGGGCAGTGATTAGACTCAGAGGATGAGTGAGAGATATATAGATACAGGAACCACCTCCTCCTCCTTCTTGTCCTGCAGTAGCACAGAGATAGAGGATAGATCGTCAGGACCATGTGAGGGCTGCTAGGCAGGATTCAGTTGCAGGATAGGATACGGGAGCAAGATTACCGTAGGCTACCGTGGATGGTCAGGATACAAGTGCACAGCAGATGCCAGCAACTTTTTCCCATGATCGGGGAAAAGCTCCTATAGATACAGGTGATCCTCAGAGTACCTATGAGGTTGGTGAGAGTTCTAGTACTACCCAGCTGCAAGCAGATCTGGGAGCGTTACGGACAGAGGTATCACAGATGTCTTCTATGATTTAGTAGTTAGTGTCAGGTCTGGCTCCATTGGTTCCTCTCCTTGTTGCTATGGTTGGTCAGACGCCTCTTCAGCCGCCTCAGCAGCCTCCATCACAGCCTCCTCCACAGCCTCCTCCAGGACCTCCTCCTAGTGGTGACGAGAGTTGAGCTATGAGTGCTCTTGTTGATCAGTTGTGTATTGATGCTGAGATACTTGATATTGTACCATATTCTTGTGACCTTGGTGTCACCTTTCCAGTTGTACTTTGATACTTGTTTGACATTGATGCCCCTGTTGATGGGCGATTATAGAGTTGATTTATGATATCATTGTTATACTTGATGCGTTGAGTTTTTGAGTAGACATGTGATATGAGGACATTTATGATCTTTCTTATTTTTTACTTGATGATATATGAGATTACCTTTAGATGCTGCTATATGTGTTTATCTAATGCATTTGTTTTGGATGGATGTGTCTATGGATGCAATGTATCTTATGTATGATATAGATAGATGGATGCATTTCTTTCTTCATGTATGGATGCAAGTTTTTTTATTTTTGATGTGTTATTTTCTCATGTATGCAATCTGTATCTCTGTCTAGATGTATGCCCATGTAAATGATTATTTCCTTCTTTTCCTTGATAATATATCTATGTAATGATTAATGATATGAAATGAATGCAAAAAGTATAATCTCGTGTTTTTATTGTAGAAAAGTTGATATTGAGATGATGTTGTCCTTGCTGATTTGACCTTGTTGATGATGTTATGTACCCCCTTTTTTGATGCGAAATGAAACCCTTGGGAAAAAAATGCATGTGCAATTAATATAACATGATAATGCAATTAACCTTTCTATGAATGCAATTATCTTTTCTATGAATGCAGCTAAGTGTCACTAGCTTTTAGCAAATAAATGCCTTGAGGATATATTTTCATCATTGAGCACTTGGGACCAGAAAGTCGATACAATCACCACTGCCCACTGACATGATGATATGAATATCGCTTTTTATTGCTCATATGGTAACCTCCGTTTTGCTTTCCCATCGGTCTCGTCGATATGACTATCACTGATTACAAACAATCATGAGAGTACGAATATCAATTTTGTCGAATTCTATGTTGCAAGTGGATTTTGGCATTTAGATATGAAGAATCTAAATATCCAAGGTATCCGATTGTGTAAACAAACAAAGGTTAACTCATTGTTTTATAAGATAATCCTCGATGGTTCTTTGATGACCATGTCTTTAGATGAATTCTCATAAGGTAATGAATCTTCCTCCAAACATTCACTTCATAGTCAAGAAAAAATATCATGTCTCCGTCATTGCCAATCTAGTCGGAACATCATTGATTAGCTAAAAAGACTTGATACAAATTGAATTAATGTAAGTAAACAGATTTTTAACCAACTTTTCAAAAGAATCTATCTAGGTGTTTTGCATTGTTTTCTAATCTTCAAAGAATATTTCCAAGTGTTTTGATCATAGAATGATGTTTGATTTTTTAATCCTGAATAATAAGTCAATTTAGGCTCAAGGATTTTGTTGTGGTAGTCAACTTCTTGGTTAGTAAACAATGATATCAATCAAAGGTTTACAAAAATCCGATCTCTCTTCTGAAAATGTTGATTTCTTTCTGCTTGTGACTGAATGTTGCTCGTTTGAATCCTTTTTGAGGTACCCACTTTCCAATCCGTTTTATGCTGCCCCCAAGTGTTTGATGTATCAGTTTGGACAACTTTGGGCAATGCAAAGGATGATGCTACAAAATGTTATTATGACTATGTACAAATGACGGATGCAATGAAGGTTTGGACAAATGGGATGATGAGATGCATTATGTACACATGTGACTAGGAAAGAAATGACTTAAGGAAACCAAAAGTGCTTGTTGCCAAGTTTTCACCTTTGGGTGCTTTTTTTTTTTTTTCTTTTTTGCTACCAAGGCGCCTATTTGCTAGGTTTTCACCAAGAGATAGTTTTTCAAATGTTTTTGCTTTCTTCATGCTCAATTTTCCACTGTTTTTGATCTTTCTTCTTTTCCAATGTTTTTGGATTTTCCATTTTCAAATGTTTTTGTATTTTTCAAGATCTCTTTTCAACTATGTACAATAATTATGATGCTCTCTCATCTGATACTCTTTATACTCTTTCATCTGCTTTAGGTGTAGAACCTCTTCAAATGAATGCTATTTATGGGTTCTTGTAACTCTTCACCATTACAATCTGATAACTTATATGTTCCAGTTCCAAAGGATGACACTATCACAAATGGGCCTATCCAATTAGCTTCCCACTTTCCTTTCTTTTCCCTTTCAGCTTGATTTTTGGGATTTTCTCTTAGTACCAAGTCTCCTACTTGAAAAGTTCTTGGTTTGATGTGTTTGATGTAATTGCGTGAAATCCTATTTTGATAAACTCTTAAATGTTCATAAGCTTGAGTCTGGTGTTCCTCTAACAATTCCAATTGTTGCAGTCTGGCAATCCTATAATCCTCATTAGTGATCAATCCTCTTAATGAAACTCGTAGAGATGGGATTTCAACTTCTAATGGTAGAACTGCTTCGGTTCCATAGACTAAAGAGAATGGGGTGGCTCCTGTAGGTGTTTTGATACTAGTTCTGTAAGCCCATAATGCGGGATTTATTTGCACGTGCCAATCTCTTCTTGATTTGTTAACTGATCTTTTTAATATTTTGAGGATATTTTTGTTCGTTGCTTCAGCTTGTCCATTGCCTTGTGGATAATAAATGGATGACAAATGATGTGTAATGTGGAATGTCATGCAAAGTTCATCAATATCCTAATTTTTGAATTGTTTCCCATTATCCGTGATAATGGCATGTGGAATACCATAGCGGCAAATTATGTGATTCAATATGAACATTGAAATTTGTTTGCCAGTTGCTGTTGTTAATGGAACTGCTTCCACCCATTTGGTGAAGTATTCTGTTGCTGTGATGATATACTTGTGTCCGTTTGAAGATGGAGGATGTATGATTCCAATCAAGTCAAAACCCCATTGATAAAAAGGCCATGGTGTAATGAATGGGTGTAATTCTTGAGCCGGTGCATGTATCATGTTACCGTGATATTGACATTTGCTGCATGTCTTCACAAATTGACAAGCATCCTTTTCTAATGTTGTCCAAAAGTACCCTAAACGAAGGATTTTCTTAGCTAGATTAAGACTGCTTGAGTGTGACCCGCAAATGCCTTCGTGGACCTCACGTAAAGCTAACTTAGACTCTTCTTCCTCTAGACATCTAAGTAACATCCCATCAAGACCCTTACGATACAATGTGTCTGAAAGGATTAGGTAACGGGCGGCTTGGCGTATGAAGCTACATTTTTGGGCACGAGTTTGGTCTATGGGGAGTACTTGGTCTTTAAGGTAAGTATAGATGGGTCCATACCAAGGAGAGTCATGTCCATGTAAAAGAGCAACAATTTGGGTGTCAGGAAGGTTGAATGCTAGTTTTACTAACTCTTCCACCAAGAACTCATACTTCTCATTTTGATCTAGTTTTTGTAATAATGAAGCCAAGGTAGCCATGGCATCTGCTGCTCTATTCTTTTCTCTTGGAATCTATTCAAATTTGATCAAAGCAAAGTACTTCTTCCATCCATCAATCAAGGTTTTATATTTCATCAATGTTATATCTTTGGTATTGTATTCATTATTAACCTGATTGATTATGAGTTGGGAATCCCCATACACTTGTAATTCTGCAATATTCCATTCCAAGGCCATTTTGATACCAATGACTAATGCCTCATATTTCGCTATGTTATTGGTGCATGGAAATAAGAGTTTATAGGACTTTGGAATGGTGTACCCTTGAGGGGTAACCAATAATATACCTGCTCCAGAACCTCCTTGTGTATAAGATCCATCAAAATATAATTTCCATGTCTTTGCTTCTATGTTGACAATTGTTGCATCTGGAAATTCAATTTGAATGGTTTGTGTAGACTCCATTGGGTCATCTGCTAAGTGATCTGCTATCACTTGTCCTTTAATTGCTCTTCTATCAACATATTCAATGTCGAATTCACTTAGGATCATGAGCCATTTTGCTATTCTACCTGTTAAGGCAGTTTTACTTAGCAAGTATTTGAGAGGATCAATCTTGGCAATTAATTTGATCTTATGCATCAACATATAATGTCTTAGTTTTTGAGATGCAAAGACCACTGCTAGACATGCTCTTTCCATGAATGAATAATTTAGTTCATATTTTATTAAGGTTCTACTAAGATAGTAGATTGCCCTTTCTTTTCCTTGCTCATCTTCTTGTGCCAACAATATGCCTAGAGACCTTTCTGTGGCTGATATGTATAACAACAATTCTTTGCCCTTGATAGGTGACATAAGAATAGGTGGGTTTATCAAATAAGTCTTCAAAATAGCAAAGGCCTTATCACATTCTTCATCCCACATAAATGTAGTGTCCTTGTGTAGCAATCTGGTGAAGGAGTGACACTTTTCTGCTAATTGAGAGATAAATCTCCTTATTGATTGAATCTTTCCTTGTAGTGACCTCATTTGACTAATATTTCTTGGAATCTCCATCTCTAGAATGGCTTGTACTTTTTCAGGATCAACTTCAATGCCTTTAGTTGACACTATATAACCCAATAGCTTGCCGGATTGGACACCAAAGGCACACTTCTTTGGGTTTAATCTAACTTTGAATTGTTCTAACCGAATGAATATTTTTCTTAGGATTTGTAAATGCTCTTCTCTATTGTGGGACTTTGCTAGAATGTCATCCACATAATCTTCTAAGAAAGTGTGCATCATGTCATGGAAAATAGTTGTCATGGCCCTTTGATATGTAGCTCCAGCATTTTTTAGACCGAAGGGCATGACATTCCAACAAAAAGTACCCCAAGGGCAAGTAAATGCTGTCTTTTCTTGGTCTTTGGGAGCAATCTTTATTTGGTTGTAGCCACTAAATCCATCCATTAATGAGTACATTGCGTGACCTGCTGTCAGATCCACTATAGTATCAATGCTTGGCAATGGGAAGTCATCTTTGGGACATGCAAGGTTTAAATCTCTGAAATCCGTACACACACGGATAGATTTATCATGCTTAGTAACCAGCACAATGTTAGAGATCCAATCAACATATGCTATTGTTCTTATGAACCCCACCTTTAACAATTTTTCCAATTCTGCCTTGACTAGGAGAGCCACATGTGGGTGCATTTTCCTTAGTTTTTGCTTCACAGGTTTAACTTCAGGTCTAACATTCAGATGATGCATTATGAAATCAGGATCCAATCCGAGCATGTCGGCATATGACCATGCAAAATTTACTTGTTGTTCTTGGAAGAATTTGATAAAGTCCTCTCTTTCAAGAGATGTAAGTGATGTAGCCAAGTGTATGACCTTTGGCTCTAGTTCTGTACCAATGTTAACTTTTTCTGTTGGTTCTATAAGAATAGATGACCGTTCTTCTTCATGTTTAGGCAAAGTGTCCAATCTCTCTTCTAATGGTGCCACAGTTGGGTTTTCACCAATAGAACTTCTCATTTTTTTATTTTTTTTCATTTTTTTCTTTTTTGACTAAGAGATTGGACCCTTGCTGTTGTCATCATGTCCGCATTGAGTTTGTTGGTGAAAGAGGGTTCAACCGCATTGAGATATTGGTTTGTTGCTTGGTCATTTGGGAAGTAAAGTCATGTGGTTCGGTTTGATCCCAATCAATGACGTCCGGGTGCATCAAAATTAAGGAGTTATTGGGTAAGGTATCATCAATAGGATTTATGGACATGACTTCATTTGAGGGTTCATACATTGTATCGTTTAGATCTATGATGTGCACTTCCTTGAGATGATCCATGGAAGTAGGGTCAAAGTCCCCTTCACTTGAGTCCTCGTCAACCTCTATGGGAAACAATGTGGGAAAAGCCACAAGTGGGTTAAAACTAACGTTTGAATTTCCCTCCTCTGAAGGTGTCCAAAATGTTTCTATCCATGCTCCACTATTAGATGCTTGTTCTATATTAGGCCTTTGAATAGGAGATTCTTCATTAATTGGAGCATCTTGTTTTGGGATTTTTGCATAAGTATGTATAGCAATGACTTCTTTATCTTGACATGACTCATCTGATAAAGTATCCCATTCATAATCCTGAGAGTCATCACTATCTCCTTTGGATTCTAATGCATTTATTTGAGGATGAAAATCATGCATTGGACTTGAACTTTCTCCCTTGTATTGGAAACCTACTCCGGATTTTTCATGACTTGCCCTCCAAATAGGTTCAATAGGTTCTAATAATCCTCTATTTCTTTGGCCTAGGGGTCCTCTTCCTTTGTATCCCATCTTTTGCATAATATCAAATCCTTTCCCATATTGTTCGGTTTGTATATTGAAATGCTGAATTCTTTCCATGGGAGTGTCTAAGGTATCATCCTCATCATGATAAAGCCATTGAAGGACATCATCTTCTTCCTTATCCCATGTTGCTTTGCTATCTTCCCTCACAAAATAAGAATTATACTTATGTGGAAGATGTTCTTTTGATGGTTTACCATGTGATTTGGGAGACATGGGCATGTCAAATAAAGAAACTGAATATTCTCCTACCCCTTTTGAACTAATCTTGCATTGTTTGTCAAATTTGTTCATCATCTCACTCATGTATTGGTAATGATCTTCTTTAGCTTGTTCTTTTTCCTCTTTAGTAGGTTTGTAGATCACTGTCTCCAATTTAGGTGCTAAATATGGACTTTCCATTACATTTGGACCCTCGTAGCTCACTTTTTCCTTGCCCTTAGTTGATGTAGTTGAGCTAGCTTGAAGAGGATTTTGTGCATCTTCATTGGTGATTCTTGGAACAACTCCTTCACGATTATGTGGAATGTATAATTCATGCAAGGGTTTGAGTGCACTACAATATTGGAATGGATTTGAGTCTCCTCCAACTGTGATTTCTTCACCCATGTATGGGAACTTGATGCATTGGTGGTATGTGGATGGGACAGCTTGCATCTCATGAATCCATGGTCTTCCCAATAAGATGTTATAGGTTAATTTCATGTCCAACACTTGACACTTGGTTTCCTTCTTGACTGGTCCCACTTGGATGGGCAACACAATCATGCCTTTAGAAGCTCTTTCAACTTCGTCGTAAGCTTTTATGGTGATTTTCTTTGTAGGGTCAATGCAAGACTCAGATAGACCTAAGGATTTTACAAGACTCAATGTGCATATGTTAAGACCAGCCTCTCCATCAATAAGGGCTCTTTTGACTCTATGCCTTTCGATCAAAACCTCTATATGTAATGGCAAATTTTGAGGATGAGTTATAGACATGTCATCTTGATCGGAAAATGAAAGACAATGAGGAGCCACGAGATGTCCTACCATATTTTGAAACTTTTCTTCCCCTAAGGTAGTAGAAACATGTGTCTCTTCCAAAGCTTTTTCTAAAATCTCTTTATGATTCGGTGACAACTTCAATAACTCTAAGATTGAGATTTGTGCTGGAGTACGTTGCAATTGGTCCACCAAACTATAAGGCCTTGCTGCTGTAGGAGGTTGTTTGACCACAATGTTGGATTGTGGGATGTTGGTGTTTTGAGGGACTATCCCTTATAAAGTCATTCTAGAATTCTGCCCTCTTGTAATGACATTTGTTGCTTCCTTTTGAGGCTGTTCATTAATTATTATAGCATTAACAATATGATCATATGATGGTGCAAAGTTGAGATTATTGGCACTTTGTTTCTTGCCATTTGATGACTCACCTTTATCGTGTTTGTAAAAAGGTTGTTTGAAGGCCGTATGATCTTCATTATTTTGGGGTCCATCAACAGTGATTATGTTATTATCTATCAAGTCTTGCACCACATTCTTTAATTGTAGACATTCATTTGTAGTGTGCCCCCGAATCCTATGATATTCACAATGATTCTTAGCATCCCACTAGCCCGGCTTGTGGTCTAGTTCATAAGGCTTAATAGCGGGTAATGTAATAACATTGTTAGCCATGAGAGCCTTTAATGCAGTTTCAAGTGATTCTCCCAAGGGTGTAAAGTGTCTTGAAGGAGTGGGCTTCAAATACTTATCATATTTGCTGTTTTGATCCTTGTTTCCTTGATTATTCTTGTTGGCATTGTCGTTATTGTTGGAAGGTGCATTATATGCTTGATTAGTATTATTCACTTGATTTGGTGTCTTTGTAAGGGCAAATGGAATCACCTTCAAGTTGCTAGATTCCACTACACCATCATTAACAATGCCTTTATTGTTATTTTTTGCAGCATAACAGCTATTGTTGTTGTACCAACTTTTATTTTGATTGTTGTTATTGTTGGTATTGTTGTTGTTGGAGTTAGAGTTATTCTTATTTTCCTTGTACAATTTCAACTCTCAACTCTTAATCAACACTTCTTCCGTTGTAATTCCGTTATCAATCAAATCTTGGAAGGTTTTAGGACATTGCATCCTTAGTCTATAATTTAATTCGCTTCTTAAACCTTTAATAAAGATATCCATTTTTTCTTTTTCCGGTACACTTCTTGGATATCTAGCAAATGCAGTCCTCCATCTTTGCAAGAATGTGAGGAAGGCTTCTCCATCTTGTTGCTTCATGTTACATAACGTTATCATTGTGACCTCATGTTTGATGTTATAAGAGTAATGAGTCACGAATTTAGAAGCTAATTCTTCAAAGGATTTTATGCCGGATGGTAGTTTTGAAAACCAATCCATGGTTGTTCCTCCCAAGCTTCTTGGGAATAGTCTCATTAAATAGGTTGATTCATGCATGAATTCAAGACTCAATGCACAAAACCCTCGAAGATGATCATGTGGGTCAGATGTTCCTTCATACCTCTCATATTTAGGAAATGTTACATTAATGGGAAAAGGCACCATGACCAAACTCTTATCGAATGGAAAAGGACATAATGTTTCAATAGAGAAAGGCTTAGGAGCCCCGTTTTGTTTCAAACTGTCGATTTCCATTTGTAATGCTTTGAATTGTTCCCTTATTGCTTCCATAGGGTCTTCTATTTCCTTGGGCTTTAGTTGTTCTATGTCAAAATCTTTAGGTAGCTTTACCCCCATTTGTATCAAGTCCATGAAGTGTTTTTCTTTATCCATAAGCATGGTCTTTTTCATTAGTTCTATGAAATAAGGGCATTGTCTTGCCTCTAACGCTCTTTCAACCATGGCTTCTTCCACAGTTGGGGGTAAGTTTGTATTATGAGGAGGAAGTAAGTTGTTTCCTTGTGAATTTGCCTCTTGGGAATTAGGATCTCTTCCTCCATTATTAGAATTTCCTTGATTGTTGTTAGGATCTATACCCCCATTCATGTTGTTCCCTTGGTTGTTAGGATCGGTATTTCCTAGGGTGCCGTTAAACATCTTGTTGGTGTCCTTTGCCTTAGCGAGTTTTTCAATCACTCGTGAAGTAATGAAAGTGTCCTTCAAAAATGGGAGCTCTTCTCCTTTGTAGGTCCCGTCTGTTTGTAATGTTTTCTTTATAGAGAGTGATCTTGTAATAACAGGCATGAACAAACTTTAAGGATACGTTGACTTCTTCTCTTGATAAACTAGTTTGTGGAATAAGGTAAAGGTTTTTGATCAATTTTAAATGGTTTAAAATTTTAATAATGTTTTGATCAATAACTTTGGAATATCTTGTTTGAAAATATAAAAACAATCTCAACACACACATCAATTGGGTACCATATCCCTAGAATGCTCTAATGTGTGTATTTTTGAACGTTTTCACAGGTTGAAACACAAGAATAACTTCCACGCAATCTACCTAGCACATAATTGGTTCGTAAACATGGCTCTAATAGGTAGTTTTGCTATTTTACCATTATGTAGTAAGTTTTCTGTTCAAAATAGATCTTAGCCTTTCATCCCCCAAGTATGTTAAGGGGCTTCCCACAAGCATCGAAGCATGATTTTGCGTAATCTGTTAAGACTACTAGAGGAAGTTTGGAAGAGCTAAAATCCTTTTTGTCGTGCACCCCATTAAGGATACACGCATTTCATTTTATAGTGGGTCAGATTCTCGCAGCAAAAGCAAGTGTATCCCACTTTGGGCTGTCCCTCTCACCGGCCCTTTTAAGGCAATCTCAGGAGGCAAGCCCACTAAGTTTTAAACATGTTCATTTGAAAGCATGAAAAGTGGATTTGGTAGAGCAAGTTTGGGAATTTGATTCACTCAAAGAGTGAAGAGCATATCCCTATTGCTTTTCCCTTATCCCAAACACTCACAATCAAGTTGGTTCTTTTTCAACCCCGTGACAAAGGGGTTCTTAGAATTGAAGTGTTTATTTTTTTCCTTTTATGATTAAACTATGTTTTGAACTTTGAAATGCCACAAGCTAAGGGAATGTGCAAGCTTGATGAGAAAAATACCTCAAACGATGCTAGCAAAGGCTAGGCGCATTTTTAAGTAGTAGATTTCTCATTTTTCTCTCCAAATCCTTCCCTTACCTTAATGAAACATTCTCTCCACCAGCAAGTTAGTCGGCACAATACAAACAAAGTGAGGGGAAACCAAAATCAAAGCTTAAAATGATATAGTTGATTATGCTTTTGATTCTTTTTACCAAAATACTTGCAAAATTCTTACAAACTTAAGGACTAAACTCCCAATTTAATGATACGTATTTTTGTTTGTAAGCATCTACAACAGCAATGTATTTAGCATATAATTCTACCTCCTTTTCTAAATCATTGTTGAGAACAAAAGTAGAATGTACCCAATTTTCTTTCCTTATCCTCTTAGAGATCAATTTCTCCTCTAAGTTATGCCTTCTCTCTAGTTTTTGAACTTTCTTATGATAGACCATACTCCTGAGACAAAACAAAATGACCGTGAAGTTAGAATACAGTCATCATTTTAACATTTTTGATAAAATATAGAAAATATAGCCACGCGACATTATCCAGATTATAGGCGAGATAAAATTTAACAAAGACGTGACTAATTTAACCGTGAGCATCACCATAAGGGGCTCAACTGAGATTAAAATAACCAGGTGCGATATCAAATTTTATACAAGCATGAAATATTTACCAGAAGCGACAACAGTAATTATTCTGATAAAATATGAATGCTCAGTTAGGCGACATTGTCTATACTGAACACGATATCTAATTTAACAAAGATGTGATTACTTTAACTGCGAGCGTCACCATAAGGAGCTCAAGCGAGATTAAAATAACTAGGTGCGATATCAAATTGTACCTACGCGTGAAATCTTTATTATACGTGACAAACTAATACTAGAAAAGTGATATTTCATTAATCAAAGGTGACATTTAAAATGAAGGAAGCGAGAAATTAAATGGATTAGGCAGAGTACTCCCTTCACACCAGGCGTAAAATGATTCCTCGGCCGCGGCTTTTTAATTCTTATCTCGCGACATTTAAATGACCAAAGGCATCAACTGTTTGTCCAAACCGCGAGAGTGTAATTTCTGCCAGCGTGATTTCTTTCACCAGAAGCGTGATTCTACAGGCTAACAAGCGTAAGAGTTCAGACTTCAGGCGATATTTTAATTTTCGTCCGTGAAATTTCTTTGCTTTAAGCGTGATTTCTTTACTGGCAGGCATGATTTCTTTTCTATAACCTACAAACAGTAAGCAAATTTATGCAATTCTAGCCTAAATTTTGCAAATAACGTGGAAATAATGATGAATTTGAGGCCTAGAGCCCCACGGTGGGCGCCATTTGTGTGTGAGTGATTTACACCTTCATGAAATAATAAGATTTAAAAGACAATTACACTATTCAAAGCAAACTAATCTAAATAATGCACAATTAATCTAAATATCTCATGGATCTCTAAAATAAAGTGGTAAATGAGGCTCTCAGCTATGATCCTCACTAGTGACACTCTAAAGATGAGAATTAAGCTATATGATATGCAAATTTAGATCTATTCTATCAAATTCTAGCTCTATTTGATGAACAATCTACTATGATCAATGCAATTTAAGCTAATTAGCAATGACAAATGATAAGTGAGTGATATGGATGCAAATTGACAGAGCTTTACTGCAATTCAAAGATATGGAGTGGATGAATTATGCTTCTAAATGCCTTCTACTTATAGGATTTTCCCAAGGGTAGGGGGTAGAGTGAGATAACCATGGTTATGCTTGGGTAAGGTCAATTGGCTTTGCTTTGTCCATAAATGGGGGGACAAATATTTAAATGGTTTCAAAAGGCTAGACCATTTTAACAAAAGTGAGTGATTTGTGTCCATTTTATCTCCTTTTTTGCTTTGTTGAGGGAAATTATGATTTATTAATTAATTAAAGTAATTAAATTTAGCCATGAAGGGTAAGATGTTCATTTTGATTTTTGCTTTCAACAACTATGTCATTAATTGAATTTAATCAATTTCGTAGTGTTTTTCCCCTTTTCAAGCTTTATTTAATCATTTAATCATTTAATTGAATTTTCCTTTGATTTGAATTACCTTTGTTCCATTTATTAATTTTTCGTGCTATTTTGATGATTTGTTGCACCTTTTGATTGATTTAAGCCTTTTGCCAATTTTCCGTGTCTACAATAATCATATTAGCACTGGCCATGCAGTGAAAGATGGTGTTCAAAGGTTCTCCAAGGGGAGTGAATGTTCATTTCTAATTATTTTGGACACATGGCTTGTTCTGACCTTGAGTGACAGATATGGCATTAGTCTGATTGGTAGATGGCTGGAAAGGTAGTTGTTGATAGGTTCGTGCATGTTGTTGGTATGTTGGGGGAGGGGGATTGGGACCAGCCAGAACAACTTGGACATGCTTGGTATCCATGGCTCCATCTGTGACCACATTTTTGTTTTGTTCCAGTAGTGAGGTCAATCATTGTTGGAACTATCTTGTGAGCTCTCCATGTAATGTTTGATGGCACCATCATCCAAAAGACCTCATTCGATGTCCATTCCTTTTCCTTTTATGTCCTAATAGGTATGTATACAATTCATTTGCATGAAGTGGGATAACTTCGGGTGTAAATTTTCAATGAATATTTTGGTGAGTTATTTTCTGGCGGTTGGTATGATAGTCTCGTGGTGTTGTTCTTCCATCTTTATAGATAATCGGCTAGAGTCTCACCTCTCTTTTGTTTGGAATTTCATAGGTCTAGCAAGAAGAGCTTATTTTCGACATTATGTGCATACTGGTCCATGAATGTCTCTGAGAGATCAAAAAATGCGGTGACAGAGCTATATGGTATTTTGTAGAACCAATCTATGGTGGTCCCTCCCAAACTTTTGGGGAAGAGGCGCATGAGGAAAGTGTCGCTATAGGCCACCTCTTGGCATGCCATGTAAAAATCTTTAACATGGATGACTGGATCTCCCTTCCCTTTATATTTATCAAATTTGGGCATTTCAAAGTGTTTGGGGAAAGGGATTGCTATGATGGATTTGTCAAACGGGTATGGATAGATCTCTTTGAACTTGAATGCTTTTCTCTTGTTACTAGCCTTGCACTCTTTGAGAGAATTCTTCATTTCTTCCCATTCTGAGTTGACAGGTGTTGGGGTGCTTACTCCCATCAGGAATGGATCAGATGGTGTAGGTGAATATGGAGGGATGTGTAGAGGGTATTGCAGGATTGGGTAGGGGGACTGTCTTGCTGCATAGAGGATTTGGAACGGATTTTAAACGGCTTGCTAGGAAATGTATTATTTTTGTAATGTTGAGGTGTGTTGATGTGCGGGGTATGGCGTGGATTGTTGTTGTGGGGTGAGAGGATTAGGTTGTTGCATCAGGAAATATGATTTTTTGGAGGAGGTTGGTAGAACAGTTGCTGATGGGACTGGCCTTGGGCTTGTCCGATATATGAAGGGTGCATACACACATTACTAAGAGGGGGAATGGTGGCTTGGGTATGTAATTTGGGAAGTTGTGTAAGGATTTTAATAGGATGAGAAGAGCTAAGCTTCTATGAGGGTGGTGGCATAGTTTTCAAGGTAGCGAGTGGCATATATAGGTAATTGGTGAAGGTGGGAAAGGATGTGATGAAGGAAGGTGGTGGAGGTTGTTGTGCTAAATGAGGGAAGGTTTCTTGCAAATGGATTGTATGAAATATGTGAGATTGTGTTGGTATTCCTAAGGCATTTATTTGTTCTTGGTTGAGGCTCCAATTAGCGTTGGTCCTTTCTATAGGTTGTGATGCGGAGGTGGCTACGAATGTGGGAGCGAAGGTAGGATTTTGTGATGTAGATGGAGGGTTTTGGAATGCCATAAATGGCATTCCTATTATGAAGGTGACTTTCTGGGTCTATGTGTTTGTAATGAAGGGTGGGGGAGGAACTTGTGTTGAAGTTGGTTGTGTGACAAATGTTGATGCAGGAGCCTAACTTGTGATAGGCAGAGGTATTGTTTGTGTGGGGTTTTGCATGGGGGGTGGTGGTGGTGTTTGTGAAAAATTTTGTGATTGTATGGCCACTTTTGAAGTGGTAGGTGGAGGTGGTGCACCCATGATAGAAAAGGGAGCAGAATGTGTCATTATCTAAGCTGCAGGGTTTGCAGAACCGAGTTGCAAAAGATGAGGAATGGGTGAAGTTGTATGGGATAACTGCATGGTGGGGTCATGTATTTGTTGGACAACAACAAGATAGGTGTTGGTGTGGATATGGACAGGTCTTGTGGGATCAAAGGGTCATAGGTGTGGTAGAATGGGAGTACCCTCTTGTGCGTAGTTTGCCAAAATGGAAAGATGGTTTTGTGCTATGATTGCACTTACCATTTTTGCGTGACCTCGATGGTACATGAATGCTTCCATAGAATCAGTGGTGGGTGTTTCACTGGGGTCTTCCCACACATTTTCAACTGGCGGCAGTTGAGGGAAATATGTCACCATGGTGCTGGTGGGATTATTCAGATATGTTGAACTAGAGGCCTAGTTGTGGTCCATTCCTTTCCTCTTCTTTGATCGTGTCTCAATAGGCATGAAATGAAAATTCCTGGGATGGGGAAGATAAGGTGTGACAAGGGGATGTTTGTGATGTGGTTCTAGACCAAAATGAGGCTAAAGATGACTCAGACATAGGGACTAAGATGCTTGGATGAAAAGGACCTAGGTGATGCGGGATTTGGTAATGTCCTAAAGGATGGATGACTAAGGGTCGAAATGAGTTTTCTTTTCCTGATATGGGTTCAAAATATGGGGGATTGTCATCGTTAGATAGACTTGTGATCTTTAGATGATGAGATCCTTACTAGCATGAGCCAATCGCTAGATTGAGATGATGAAGCCCACAAGAGTAAGTACTAGCTACCCTAGACAATGCTTAGTTGAATGGGTGGAGCTAAGGTTCTTTTGATTTTTGATGAGGTTTTGAGAAACTCAAGATGACTCTTGGATAATAGGTGATCTAGGATTTGAATTTGGATTTGGGTAAAGGATGATTCTAACCGATTTCTAGGCTTCCTACTGGAATGATATGAGTGCACCGAGGAGATGATCTAAAGTGGAGGGATGTTGAGAAGGTCTTGCGAGATTCTAAAAAGGATGGGATATGCCTTCTAGTCTTCACTTTCCAATCTAACAAGTTGATGGTTAACTTGGAAGCGCATGGAAAACTACTTGATTCTTGCGTTGTAACCCACGTTGTCTAGATTTTCTTGGTATTTATCTTCTTTTTGGGTTGAATTTATAATGGGTTGGTGATCTTTGAGCTTCCTTTCGGCAACCTTCTTCTCTCAATATATGTGTGGTGTTGGTAACTTGGCCTTCTTGTGCTTCACTGATTCGGTCATAAGTCCAAAATATTTCCAATTTCTGAATATCGGATCTGTCAAGATAGGAAGTGATTGTGGTAAGTGTACCTTGGCTTGGTTTTGAACAACTCTAGATTATGTTTGGAATGTTTGAAAAATAGTCCCACAAGAGACAAATAAATCTCGTGGGAAAATAGGTAGATGATCTCTTTGGCAAAGAATTTGTAACCTTGATTTGTGTATGTTTTGAACAAATGTTTTCACTGGGCTTGTAACTTTGAAGACACACACACAAGCAATTTCTACCCAAAGGAATCGACGTGACTAAAAAACCTTTGCTTATTGACTTAGGCAGACATCCAAGAGCTATGCAAAATATGACCATGACCAAGCACACAATGGCTCCAGTCATGATGTCGTATTATCCATTTCCAAACACTCAAGGATGGCACGATATGATGAGTGTCTTGGGGAGATTACTATTCTCCTTGCACAAAGATTAGAAAACCTTCGGGGGTAGTTCAGGTAGGTTTCTTATTAATGGCTTCTAGTAAGATCTGTGGCGTCCTCCCAATCATTTTGTATGCGCGTGACTCACTTAAGAGCCTAGTTTACCATGCAAAAATCCTAGGGATATTCACCTACCTTAAGCTACCATCAACATGCCTTGCCTGAGCTTGAGAGGATAAGGTGAGAGTTTTCTCAACACCTTGTTTATATATCGATTAGGGAATTACCAATTTTGAGGTCATTCTCTAAAGAGGAAGCGCTTCTCTCTAGACACGCCTCACTAGAAGCGAAGTCAATTGAACTTGATCTTTCTCTTCACCCAAGTTCCACAAAGGTGAGGGGAAAGGATACATATACAAATTAATTTATTTTACATCACGTATTTTACCAAGGTTTGAAAAAATTTAAAAGCTCTAAGGAAGTGTTGAAAAACACTCCTTCAAACACACCAAGAAGTGTTCATTCCAAATTGAACCTAGTTTAGACTAAGTGTTTCTATTCTAGAACTTGCAAACACTCATTTTTAACATGCAAGGTTCTTTGAAAAATGCTTGGCATGTAAAATCTTTGCACAATGAGTTACTCCCCCTTAAGCATTCAAGATTTTTTTGATTGATTTTAAGCACCAAAATGAAGTATTTAAAGCATTGAATTTATTTTATCCCTTAGGAATTCAAGACTTGGTTATTGTTCATTTTAAGCACCAAACAAAGTTTTCAAAGTTTGCCTTGTTCAATTTTATGCTTTGTTGATTTTAAGCCCAATTTGAAATGATGAGGCATTGTGAGTTCATACAATGTTCATTTTAAGACCTTAAGATTACATGTGTGAATTATGTTTTTTTCCATTACTTTGTGATCCCATCGACTCTACCTACAATCTCGCAAACATAGAAAATAGCGATCCCGCAGACCATACTCGTGATCTCGCAGGTCTATTAGAAAAACAAAATTTTGAACAAAATAATAATGACAGACAAAATTTAATGTGATACCTATGGTAGTGATCCCGCAAGGTCAACTCGCACTCTCGCGGGTCTATCAGTTGGTATGCAGGCGCAAATTTTGAGGCTCTGTTGTTAGTTTTAAAAATGCCTTATGGCGTATAGATTTTTACAGCACGATCCCGCAGGGTCTAATCGTATTCCCGCTTTGCAAGTTTGTGATCCGACAAGCTATGTCAATAAATGACAGGTGAATTTTTGGACCTGAGAGAAATAATTTAAGATAGAAGAGAAGGAGTTTCATGGGAATGCGATCCCATTGACCATACTGTCGATCTTGCTGACTGTACTCACGATCCCGTAGGTCTATGTTTTTCTTGTGTGGAATCTGAGAGTGGGAATGATGGTGCGAGTATTTTTTCTTCGTCCTCAAACTTGCAAAATACCCAAAAAAATCTTGCAAAACACTCAAACAACAAAAATATTAGTTTTGGGGTTAGTTTTGTAATAGAAAATGATGAGATAAAAAGAGGAATGACCCTAGAAGTGGGTCCCACCGGGTGTGCCAAAATGTATCACCTAAAATTTGTTATCAAAGAATACTAAACTAAGCTAGCATTCAACAAAACAAGATAGACAAACACTTAAGATTAGACCAAAGAAGCTAAGTTAAAAACCAAAAGGAATGCAAACCTTCTTTGTTGAAGAGATGTTGTCCAATGATGGAGATATGTGTACTCAAGATGCTTCAAGATTCAATGTTGTTGGGAGGATTTTGGCATTATAATGACAATTTGGTAGTTTTTAGGCTCTCAAACTAGCATTATAACTTTGCATGGAAGATGGATGAAAATGAAGGAGAAGAGGGTTCAATTTATAGGAAAGAGGAGGGGTGAATGGATGGTCAAGATGCAAACTTGAGGAAGGGTCAAGATGCATTTGAGAGAGAGCACATGGATTGTGATTTCTCAAATGCATCTCCTTGTGACAAGTGTCACAATGGGAGAGGTTGGAAGAAATGGGGGAATGTGACCATTTTGGGAGATGTGTGAGGGGACAAATGTGTAAGAGGAAGATGGAGTATGTAAGAGGTGTATAAGAGCATTTAAGGTTGAAATGAGGTGAGGGAATTGGGGGGTGTGAGGATGTGACATGAGAGTTGACTTGGGCTGGGTTAAGATTTCTTAATCCATGGATTATGATTGTGCAAATTCTTAGGAGGTGATTAGGCTTGGATTAAGAGGCAAGTGGGAAAGTTAGGAGGATGTGATGAGAGGAGAGAGAATGAGTGGAGGGTTGGATTAGCTAATCATGGGTCATTAGCTAATTAAGAGTGATTAGTATGTGTGAATGGGTTGGTTTGAGTAGGAACTCAAGGTTAGGATTATTAGGATGGGTTTGGTTAGGGGTTGAAGTTAGGAGCCATGTGCTCAAATTGGATTAAATGTATTATTTAATTCCAAGTGGGAGGAAAATATGGGTTTATGAATTAATTTAAATAGATATACGTATACATTTAAATTAATAGAGGAATAGGGATTAATTAATCATCAGACTATTAGTTTTTATTTAGATAATTAATTGGGCTATAGTTAATTAATTAAATTAATTAACTTAGGGGTGACATAGATTAATTAAATAAATAATATTTAATTAATAAAATGCCTTACAAGAGATCTAAATAAGATTACCTAATTATGTAATCAGATTTAGGTGTCTACATCGGGAAATATGTATAGCACTTTGATTGTCACACCAAAGTATAGTGAGACTATCAGGAGGAAAACCAAACTCTATCATCAATTGCCAAAGCCATAAAACCCCCTGACTAGATAGAACAACTTCTCAGCGCTCTGCCTCTATAGAAGATAATGCATGAGCTATCTTCTTCTTGCAAGACCATGTGATAGGACTAGAACCAAGACAAAAGACAAAGCCAAAAGTAGACCTCTGATTAGTAGTATCACCAGCCCAATCTGAGTTTGTGTAACCAACAATGTGAGGATCCCCTGATGTATAGTGAATGCCATAAAAAGTAGTACCTCAAGGTATGTTTGGCTGCTTGCCAATGGCTCTCATGAGGATTGTGTGAGAATATATAGACAAGGCCAACCACAAAGGAAATATCAAGATGAGTGGGTGTCAGGTACAACAAACTACCCACTAGTTGTCTGTATAATGTGGAATCCATGGTAGAAGTAGAGCAAGTGGTATATAAAACAACACTTGACAAAAAAGGTGTGGGAGAAGGCTTACAATCAAGCATGTTGAACCTATGAAACATATCAAGAGCATAATTCTTCTGGAGTATGGAAATCCCATCTGAAGACTAAATAACTTGTAGGCCTAAAAAATAGTGCAGAAGTCCAAGATCAATCATCTCAAACTGCTCTCTCAATGCATGTTAAACACTTTGAATCATAGAGGATGAGCTACCTGTAATGATGAGATCATCAACATATATCACAAGGATCAATAGATCAGCCCCATGACACTAAATGTACACTAGTGTAGGATCAGAATGACATTGTGTGAAGTGTGAGGCAAGCAAAAAAAAACCATCTTCTCATACCAAGTTGAAGGGGCTTGTTTGAGACCATATAGAGACCTCTGAAGTCTGCACACCATAGAAGAGTCCTGCACAAAACCATGAGGCTGATCCATGTAGATTTCCTCATGTAAGTATCCATGCAAAAATGCACTCTTTACATCCATCTGATATACTGTCCATCCCTGAGAAGCTACAAGAGATAGTACAAGGCATATAGAATTCATCTTGGTGATAGGAGAAAAGGTCTCAGAGTAATCAATACCCTCCACCTATGAAAATACCTTCACCACAAGACGTGCCTTATACCTATCAATAGAACCATCTGCAATAAAATTGGTATGGTACACCCACTTACACTAAACCATCTTCCATCCTTTTGGAAGAGGACAAAGATCCAAAGTGTGATTCTTCATTAAAGAAGAATACTCCTCATCCATAGCCCTATCCCACTCAGGCTGACCTTTCACCTCTAAAAATCTCTAAGGATCATCTGAAATAACATGACTCAATAAACCAGTACCATTCTACTAGATTTCTGAGCACGAGTGCGACAAGTATCTGAAGGATCACCTGCCAAAGGTCCAACTGCATCAACAGTATCACGTGCCCACTTGGGCACATGCAGAACATTTGGTAGAGGTGGCGAAGGTGGAGCATCATCTGAATCTTCCTCAGAGGAGATAGAATCATGTAGAGGAAGAGATGAAGAACTAGGTAGTGAAGAAGAAGCTGATGATGGAGGGTCCATTTGAGGATAGCTCTCATCAAACTGAACATCTTGCCAAAACAATACTTCTCTGGAATCAAGATCAAACAACTTGTATGCCTTCACATCCTCACAATAGCCAAAAAATATGAGTGGTCAAATTTTCCTCTCCATGGATTTCCTTTGAGCATTTGGAATAAATGCCCAAGCCTCACTACCAAAAAATTAGAATGTAGAAACATCAAGCTTGACATGAGTCAAAGCCTCCTCAGGAGTCAAATGTTGTAATGCATTATGAGGCATCTGGTTCTGAATATAGTTGGTACAATTGATAACCTCACCCCAAAAGGAAGCATTCATAGCTCAAGATTGAAGCATACAATTGGCCATCTCTTGTAATGTTCTATTATTTCTCTCTGCAGTCCCATTCTATTGAGGGGTATGAAGAACTGTGAACTGATGTTGTAAACCATGCTCAGTGCAAAAATCTTTGAAAGACTAATTCACATATTCCCTCCCATTGTCAGTGTGTATACGCTTGACAAAAATATCGGATTTCTTCTCTACAAATGTCTTAAAGATTCGAAATGATTCAAAGAATTCAGAATTGTAATTCAAGAAGTACACCCATGTGTGTCTAGAGAAATTATCTATGAAGGTGAGTACATATCAAGCACTAGAAAAAGGAGTGGGAAATGACATAAGATTACTGTGTATCAACTCCAAAGGTGCTAGAGAAAGTGAGGATCTACTTGTCGAAAATGGATCTTTGTTATGTTTTCCAAGAACACAACCGCAAAAAACACTGTTAGTACAAGAGATTTGAGGTAGCTCAATCACTAGCTCTTGTGTACTCATCTATTGTATATATTTGTAGTTAACATGGCCAAAACGCTCTTGCCGCATGAACAATAAGAGAAACACCAATAGAATTGGAGCTCTAGAAGCCATCAAACCTATATAAGTGAGTCTTTGAATCAACACTCCCAGTAGAAAAAATCAAATCAGGATCATGGAGGTCTCGAATAACCACATCATGTGGTGAGAACTCAACTATCTTACCAAAGCCAGAATGACAAATGTGATAAACAGATAGGAGGTTCGTAGAAATGGATGGAACCAAAAGAACATCCTGTAGAGAACCACCATCCAATGAAATAGTTCTAGAACCTATAATTGAAAGTAGTGCTAAGTCACCAACTGCAATCTGTGTAGTAACACTCTAAGCAAGTGAGGTAACCAATCCAAGTGAGTGTGACATATGGTATGAAGCACCTGAATAAATGATCTATGAGGTAGTGGAAGACAAAGCTCAAGTAGAAAGAGCATGACCTTTCCCTATGGGAGAAGGTGGAGGCTTCAGAGAAGCAATACTATGCTTCTGCGTGGCTTCTTCTAGAGCCTCAAGTTGTTCCAACACCTAGAAACTGGATGCCCTTCCTTTCCACAAAAACTACAAGGATCACCTATGTACTTTATAGTCTTTGAGGAAGACTCACTAGACTTAGATTTTTTTCCTTTTGGAGTAGATTTATTGGGATTTGATTTTGGAGGTGGTTTGGAGGAATTCTCATTGCCAATTGAATCTATTTTGGGCTTGGGCTTTTCTTTCTTCTTTCCCTTGGATGGATGTGAAACCAATGCTTGGTTCTTTGATCCTATTAGAGTCCAACTGAGTAAGTTTGGCCTTCTCTATAGTCAAACGATTACAAAACACCTCAAAAGTGGGCATGGTAAATCTAGGTCCCAAAACATCCATGGTAGAGTGGAAGGTAGAAGAGAAAATCTGAAAGTTTCCCTAAAGCTTAGATAAAATCAGATAAATGCACTCTTTATCAGTCTTTTTCTTTCCACATCCATATAACAAAGATCTCTGCTATTTTGACTTCATCAAAAATTCCTCAATAGAGAAAAAATAATCAAGTATAAGGGAGGTAAGCTCTGCCTCAATCCAAAGTGCTCTGAACTCATTAATGGTGCCAAATAAGGTCTCAAATTTACCCCACATCTCTTGAGGGGCATTTCACCCATCAAGATGAAACTGCAAGTTATTTGACACCTGTAAAGAAATCAACCCCATATCCTCATCCATCTTGTTTATGTGTTGCGTGACCTCAAAGGGCCTTGTGAATACTAGTTGCGCTACATCTAAACAAGACCATAACCCTTTTGAATGGAGAAGTTGTGTCATTAGGGTTTTCCATGTGTGATAATTATGTGGGGTCAGAAGTTTTAGACAAGAAGAGGTCTTGGCCATATTTAGACAAGAAGGGGTTTTATTTTGATGTATATCTGGTTTACAAAAGCAAATGATAGAAACAAGAGAAAAAACACCCTTGCACAATCCAAAAAACTGAACCCCTAAAACTAGAAAGATTTGCTTTAACAAGAAAAAAATAGAAAGGTTTCAGATCTGAATCATGTGTACCTTAAATTTTTTTTGATGAAATTAGACAGAGATCTAGATGGTTCTCGAGAAGAGCTTTCTGACACTTCTTCTGGATAAAAAAAATGGAGCTAATTTGAGCAAATTAGGCCCCCTAGAATGCAAAAAGGATCATTTGGCTTTGACAGAAAAATCAGTAAGCAATATGGAGGAAAAACCATACTAAATCACATGAGAGCATCAAGCTCAGTTCAAATTTTCGGCGATATCTCATTTTCCAAAAAATGATGCCTGGAGTTTCTGGTATGCCAATTTCAGTGCAAGGGCCTCTAGAAGGGGGAAAAATACCAAAAACAAATTGGTTGGGGGCCAACAGCTAGCCCTAAAATGTAGTGGTTGGTCACATGCTGGGGGTGTTGCTAGCAGTTTAACCCTGCTACTGGCAGTTTAACCAGTGGCAGTAGCCATCGCGATTAACCGTGGCGGTGATCGCTATAGTTTAACCCGACTGTGACTGCATAATTACCGTTGCGGTTACTGCCAGTGGTTTGCCGATGGCGGTGGAGCACGGGTGGCACAATTTTTTTTTATGATTTTTGCTGAAAAGTTTCCTTTGAATTCATGCAAAATTGCCTCTAGGTTCATGCACAACCGTACGACCCTAGGGTTAATTTTTTTGCCTCCCACTGCAACTTTGTCCAAATTGGATGTATTTTATATCGAAATAGGGGTTTTTGGGTGATGTAAGCTCAACGGTGAGGTCCGTTTGAGCTCAAACTGCACCAAAAATAGTGTCCCCCTAATTTTAATAAAAAAATACCTAAAAAAGCCTTGATCTAAACCAACTGATCCTCTTATCTTTGTTTCCTTCAAACAAGAACAAGTTGTAGTAGATCAGGCTCTAATACCATGTAGGATTTGAGCAATACAAATCCACAAAACTTGAAGATCATTTGCATACACAAACTTATTACAAGGAGGTAGAGACAAGAGGAGGCTAAGGATTTGACTCATAAAATATGAAGAAAAAATATCCTCAAGAATATAATGAATAAAATAGACAATGGATCAATCCTTATAAAGGAGATCAAAAACCTGGAAGGGTAAACCCTAAAAAGAAAAAGTGCATGTAATAATTAATTTAATTATTACATGAATAATGCATGCATGTTTTAAAAATAAGATGACCAATGCATGAGTGTTTTAAATATAAAAATGACTAATGCAAGAGTGTTTTAAATATAAAATGACTAATGCAAGTGCATAAAGTGAAATCTTAAGAAGGGATTAAAGATAATTTAATTAACATAATTAAATTAATACTTTACTCTAATAATATCCTTAGTTGAGCTTCTGATATAGAAATTTTGATTTGATTGACTTCGTGAAAAACCTTTCTACTGTAGGTATGAGTCTATTCTTGAATACCATGCTCTTGGTACCTATTTGAGACTATACAAGGCCTTCTTTAATTTGCAAACATAATGTTCTTTATAAGGTATTTCAAAACATCTAGGTTGTGAGACATATACTTCCCCATCAATATATCTATTCAAGAAAGCACTCTTCACATCCATTTGATAAACTATCCAACTCCATTGAGTTGCCAATGCCAAAACCAATTTGATAGTATCTATTTGTGCTACAGGTGCAAATGTCTCAGTATAATCAATACCTTCCTATTAAGTGTACCCTTTGACTACCAATATAGCCTTATGCTTATCAATGCTTCCATTAGATCTATACTTTGTTTTGTACACCCATCTTGTACCAATAACTTCCTTACCAAGAGGTAATTGAACCAAATCCCATGTCTCACTATCTTCAATTGTGTCTATTTCACTATTCATTGCTTCAATCCACTCTTCTTTTTCTGGAGATTTTTAAAATGTTTGAGGCTCATTATTTTCCTTTATTTGAGTCATCAATGCAAAATTTACTTTTTATTGTGACCTTGTTGTCATTTTTTCAATTGAATCCAACATAAGAGTTGATGGATGATTATTTTTTGTCCTTCTTTAATGGTTCTACCAAGAACTCAAAGCGGGATTTTGTATCTTCCATATCAAGTAGGGAAGAAATTGTGGCCATGACATCTGCAACTTTTTTCTTAGAATTTTCTCAAAAGTGATTATATAAAATTTTTGTTTAAATTCATCCACCATACATTTATATGGCAACAACTTATCATCTTTGGTCTGATAATCATCATTCACTTGGTTGATAATCAACTGAGAGTCTCCATAGACATTCAATTCTATAATCTTCCATTGCAAAGCCATCTTAAGTCCTATCAACAATGCCTCATACTCAACCATATTATTTGTGCAGAGAAATAGTAACTTATAAGACTTTGGTATTGTGCATCTTTGTGGTGTAACAAATAACACTCCAGCTCCTGAACCATGTTGAGTGTATGACCCATCAAAATATAATCTCCATGCTTGTGTAGATAATGTCAAAATGTCTACATCTGGAAACTCAATCTGTATAGGACGATCATCTATTAATGGTGCTTCTTCTAACTGATCTGTAATTACTCTCCCTTTAATGGCCTTCCCTACTACATACTTGATATCAAATTCACTAAGAAGCATAACCCACTTAGCCAATCTACCTATTCATGTTGTTTTGCTCAGAAGATACTTCAGAGGTCTATTTTTGCAATGACCTTGACAGAATGAGATAACATGTAATGTCGCCATTTATGTGAATCAAAGACTACAACTACACATGCATGCTTAATTGGTGAGTAGTTTAGCTCATATACCACTATAGTGCGACTGATATAATATATCGCCTTTTCTTTTCCATCTTGATCTTGTTGTGCTAGGAGAGCACCTAAAAAAACTTCAGTTGCAAAATATAGAGAAAAAGTGGTTTTCCAGGAATTGGTGACATGAGAGTAGGTGGATTAGTCAAATACTACTTTATTTTGTCAAAAGATTCTTCACATTTATCATCCCATTGAAATGATACATCTTTATGCAATAGGTGTTGGAAAGGATGACTTCTATCTACCAGTTGAGATACAAATCTTCTAATTGATTGGAGTCATCCTTGCAATGATCTTAACTGATTAATGTTTTTAGGAGAGGACATTTCCATGATTTCTTTGACTTTCTCAGGATCAACCTCTATTCGTTTAGCTGAAACAATATACCCCAACAACTTTTCTAATGTAACCCCAAATGCACATTTCTTGGGATTAAGCCTAATCTTATACTTTTCTATTTGAGTGAATATCTTATCTAGCACTCTCAAATGACCTTTTCTTGTTTTGTATTTCACAAGGATATCATCTACATAATGTTCCATTATAGTAAGCATCATATCATGGAAGATAGTAGTCATTTCTCTCTGATAAGTTGCACCTGCATTCTTGAGCCCAAAATGCATGACATTCCAACAATATGTTCTCCAAGGACATGTAAAAGTAGTCTTTTCTTGATCTTCAAGAGCAATCCTGATCTGGTTATAAACCAAAAATCCATCCATTAAGAATAACATTTTGTGACCAACTGTCAAATCAACCGCGATATCAATATTAGGAAAAGGAAAATCATCCTTAGGAAAAGCCTTGTTTAGATCCCAAAAATCCATGCATATTCTAATAGACTTGTCAGGTTTTAATACCAGTACAATATTTGATATCCACTCAGCATAATCAATGGCTCTAATGATCCAACATCCACAAGTTTCTTAAATTCTGCTTTAACTAGGAGTGCAATATGTGGATGCATCTTTCTAAGTTTTTGCCTTACTGGTTTTATCCATGGTGCTCTAGATAAATGATGCATGATAAGATTAGAATCTAAACCTAGTATATCGACATAAGACCAAGAAAAGTTTATTTGTCTTTCTCTGAAAAATTGTAGAAATTCTTCCCTTTTTTATTCTATTAAGGATGCCACTACTTGAAGAAGACACTTAGATTCTTCAGTTCCAATGTTGAGTGGTAGTGTTGGTTCAATGAGTATTGTTGATTTCTCCCGATATAAATAATTAGAGAGAGTTTCAATCCTTCCATCCTTGGGCACCTTAGAGAGATTTTCACCCTCATATGCGTATTTTATTTTTACTTTTTTTGGATCTAGTACTACCAAAGAGTGGTTTTCACCATTAGATCAATTTATTATTTTAAAATTTATACAACTGAAAGGATTGGTACCCTCTCCAAAATAAGACATATCATTAAGTTCAATAGGGAATCTTGCCTTATGACCCCTTGGTAGTAGATGATCCCTAATTCCAAGATAATCAATGATTTCATCATCATTATGAAAAATGTCAAGTTTAGGAATATTAGGAGAATCCCAATCTATAAGTTCAGGATGTACAAGAGGTAATGGATTGTCTGGGTCAGTCTCAAAGGCAGTAATGGTATTGATAGAAAAGTTATCAAGGTTTATGATAGTATCAGCAAGGTATATTTCCATACTCTCATGTGAAATGTTTAGATCACAAGCTAATTCTCACTTTCCTCACAATCATTACGAGTAGTATTATATGGGAGTAGTTATAATGATTCCATCCGTGAGCTCTCCCCCTCATGGTAAGTATTACTATAGGTATGAATTACATCGATTCTTATCTCTTTAGTACAGTCAGATAGGGAATCCCATTCATAATCATTGGACTCAGTATCATCAATATGTCCTTGATTATCCCTAAGCCTATTGATAGGTTCTAATGCCATTCTTTTCTTTTCTTTATCCACATACATTCCATCTTTTCAGAATCCCAATCTAGAGGTATCTTGAACTTTGTTGATAAATTTAGATGTAACCTTTTGTTTTACTTTATGTTCATATGTTCCTTCTACTTTATAGCCCAACCCTGTAGTTTCTCTCTGGTAGTTTGGATTTTTCAAAATTAGTTGTATGACACCTTCCCATTGCAATCCCACAAGTCCACTACTTTCATATCCCATCTTTTGCAATACAGTGTATCCTTTACCATATATATTAGGTGATATATGTACATGTTTTACATCTTCCTCATTATTTTCTCTATAAAGTGATTGACTGACATTTCTCTCAATTGCTTCATTGGATATAGTCCCCCCACTTATAAAAGTGTCAAAAATAGTTGTAGGAGGAACATCTGATTTTTGTCTGGTAATCAAAGATCATCCATATGACTTAGGGGATAATGGTAATTTTGTTATACAAAATGTTTTCCCCAAAGTATATTCCCCCATGCTCAGTTCTTTTATGTCCACCTTAATATCATTAGATTTGGATGTTGATGCTATATTAGTGGGATCAGTAGTTGTTGTTGTAGAGATACAAAATGATTGTATGGTACTAAATATTCTAGAGCAACCTTCACAGTGTTACAATACTGAAAAGGATTGGGATCACCTTTGATGGTTATTTCTTGTCCATTGTAAGGAAATTTCAAGAATTGATGACAAGTTGAAGGTACATCTTGCATAGAATGAAACAAGGATCATCCCAAAATAATAATATATGCGAGTTCCATATCAAGTACTTGGAAAATAACATCTTTAACTACAAGACCCATACTGATAGGTAGAACCACAAAACCCTTGGATGATATTTCTTCTTCATCATAAGCCTTAATTATAATTTTCTTCTTTGGATATATGACATTTTTAGAAAATCCCAATGCAAGGACTAGTTTTAAAGTGCATATATTCAAGCCAGCTCCTCCATCTATGAGAACTCTTTTGATCTTATGGTTTTGAACAAGGACCTCAATATGAAGCAGAGCATTATGCGGTTGGTTAATGGCTAGATCATCATGCTTGGTAAAAGATAGGAAATGTGGAGTACTAAAATGTCCCACCATAGCTTAAAATTGGGCTTGATCTAAATTAGTAGGGACATGAGTTTCTAGTAAAGATTTCTCTTGAATATCTTTAGGAGACGATGACAAGCGTAAAATCTCTAATATGGATATTTGGGCAGGTGTTTTCTTCAATTGATCCAAAAGATTGTATTGATTCAAGACATTACAAGTAGACTTAGGCACACAAACATACTTGTTTTGTGAGGTGGAGGACTTGGCTAAGACACCTTGTAGAGTGGCCTTTTATTGATTTCGAGTAGTAACATTAATCAGTTTATTGTCTTTATTTTTTTTATAGTATTCACATTGGCATAATATTGAGAAGAATAACACTCAGAGATATGGTTAACATACTTATAATATGTCATGTTGTAGTTGGCTTGGTTGTCACTCTTAGTATTGGAAGATCTTCCCTTCTCATGTTTGGGACGCGGATCTTTAGAATCCATATGTGACTCATTTGATGTATGTCCATCGACACTTATCTCACCACTTTCTATTAAGTCTTGAACTACATGTTTGAATCTTTGGCATTCATTGGTTGTATGTCCTTTGCCTCTATGAAATTCACAATAAGCATCATCATTCCACCAACATGGTTTCACTCTTGGTTCATAGTCTCTAATCTTAGGAAGTACAATGAGTTTCTTTGTGATTAATTTCCTTAAGGCAGACTCAAGAGACTCACCTAAAGGAATAAATCTTCTTCTTCGAGGCATAAAAGGTAACCTTGAATTTGATGGATTATTGTTTGAATTTTGTGATGTATTTCGAGTGCTTTGATTAGGTTGAGCAACATTAGCCTTACTTGCGAGATTTAGGATAGGTTGTGTTGGCTTGACATGTTGGTTATCAACAATCCCATCATTGACAATATTTTTTGTTTTTATTCCTAAATTTTGATTTATCATTGTTGTTGTTATTGGAATTGTTGTTATTAGAACTTGAGGATCTAGCATTATCCTTAGTGTAGAGTTTGATCTCTCCTTTTTGAACCATAGCTTCCTCAATATTGACTTCATTCTCAATGAGCTTGTTAAAAATAGGAGGACATTGTAGTTGCAATCTATAGCTCATTTCTAGTGTAAGGTTGTGTACAAAAATATCCATCTTTTCTTGTTCAAGAATTGTTCATGGATATTTGGCAAACAATTGACACCATATTTGCAAAAAAAGTAAGGAAAGGTTCTCCATTCTTTTGATGTGCATTGCAAAGATCAAGCATAGTGACCTCATGCCTAATGTTATGTGAATAATGGGTCACAAATTTATCAATTAGCTCATTGAATGATTTGATTTCTGGTGGTAATTTAGAGAACCATTCCATAGCTTGTTCTCCTAAGCTACGAGGTAATAATCTCATAAGATAGGTTTCATTGTGAGCTACTTCAATACAAGTAGCACAAAACTCATGTATGTGGTCTTAAGGATCCAAATTCCCTTTGTATTTATCAAATTAAGGCACCTCAAAGTGAGGAGGGAGTGGAATCATTGCTAGATTCTTGTCAAAAGGATACATACATATATAATCTAAGGAATATCTCTTTGTTGAAGATCTTGTTTGAATATCATGAATATGTTGTTGAAGCATTTGAATTTGTTGTGCGATAGGGCCCAAAGATATATTAGATCCTTGTGCATTGTGAGAGATACTAGGTTGTTTTCCTCCCATGGATTCATGAGCATATGTTTCCTGGGAACCACTTGGTTGATTTTCTCCTATGGTTTCATGAGCATGTGTGTCTTGGGTACCACTAGGTTGTTCTTGATCATTTGTTTTAGATGGTTCCTCGAGGAGGGAAACATCAAAATTAGCTAGAAATTTTACCCATTGGTAAGCAAGCATGAGGAAATATTTTTTCTTGTCCATGTCTAAAATTCTTTCCAAGACCTTGTAGAATCTAGGATCTTGCATGGATTCTTTAAATTCTTAATTTTTTGGTGGCTCCTCATTTGCAACAAATGACTCTCTATTAGAATATCTTGACCAAGGATTTTCATCATTACTAAGTCCTATCATTTTGTCTCAGAATTTTGGATTCTCTTGTTCCTTCAGTTTTTGCGATCTAGTTTGAATCATAAAACATGAAAGATGAAATTGAGGTAAATGGGATGAGATTGTTGATATGAATTTTGTATGAATAGGAAGATATGATGAATTTCTAAAGCGTTGAGTGAGATTGATAATGATAAATATAGGTCTATAGGAGATATAGAACTCACTATGATATGAAAAAGATTATCAATGATAAACCTAAGTAAGTCTCTATATAAGGATGAAAAATCCTGATAAGAGAAACTCACAAGAGATTCTGATGTTTTTGAATGATGGTCAACACTTAGGAAATTAATTTAGAAGGATATGGGTAGATGAAAGGGATGATGAAATTATGAAAAAGATGTTCAAACTAGGTGATAAGGTCCTAAAGATATCAAAGGTTTCCAAAATCAACAAGAAGACTAAAATGGGTATCTAAAAATATATTTTTGAGTAGGTCAAAATCTCTACAAATAGGTTTTGTGATGAATGTGCAGTAACAGATGCGTAGGACAGTGTAACATATGTGCAGCCTAAAGGTATAAATGTGCAACTATGTGGAATATATGCGCAGGAACATGAAATGTATGCACAAAAATCTGATATGAATGTGCAGTGTGGCAAAATTTTCAATTTTGATGGCAAATTTATGGAATTCCTGATTTTGGTTATTGTTCTATCTTTTTTTTGGTTTGTACTTTTTTGTTTTTTGGCAAGAAAATGCATACACACAGACGCGCGAGACATAAATGATTGTTTCCTAAATTGAACTAGAATGAATTCTCAAACACACTTAGAATCCTAAGGTTGGTAAGAACAATATCTGTTGAATCCTTACTTGGATAAAATCCATCCACGCTTATCCAAAGCGGATGGCCTAGGAACTTGGAGGCACGAGCTCCTCCTTATAGTGCACTCACTTCTCTAGCACACCAAGTTCTGAATTCAATGGGTCATTACTTCCCAAAGAACCGCTATCTCTACTACGAACTATGAGTAATGTGAGGTGTCTTCATGGACTTGGGTGACCCCTTGAGCCAATAAATAGAAGGTTTTTGGCCACTAAAACAAGAGTATGTAGTAAGGGCATCCGTTCAAGTGGCTATGATCAATCCATATTCCCAATTAAGGGGAGTCTCCCAATTTTTTCAAAATAAGATTTTTACACCTTAATAATGTAGGGACTTTAACGCACCACACAGGTACTAGAGGAGATTTTGGTTTCCATAATGAATTCACACCTATTCATTTTGAGACTAATCACAATGACATTTTTTATATACTAGTTTAGAAGGGCTTGAATTTATCCTATTACTAGTTGGGTCGTTCCTTGGGGTGAGTACCTCTTTTCCCACCAAAGACTGCCCTCTAAAAGCTATAACAATTTCTCTTACACCCAAGATCCACAAAGGCAAGGGGAGAGGATACATTGTTATAGCTTTTGGGATTAAAAAGTGCTAATAATAAAGACACAAAAAACACTTAATCTACACTAAAGAAGACACATGAAATATATAGTGCATGTTGTATTTTAAGCCCAAACGAAGTTATGGTTTTCATTAACAACCCCTTTTCTTCCATGAAACTTGCAAGAAAATCAGTGAGTAGTTTAAGAGGGGACTTCAACAACACGTCCTACAAAACAACCTATTGACTAGATGATAGAAAACAAAAAATCGTTAAAGTGTTAGCTAAATGCAAAATGCAATTAAAAATTATATTAATCTATAGCTATAAATAAATACACAGAAACAATCAATAAAATCACAGATATAAACAAATGTGTAGTTAGGTGGAATGGATGCATTGAAATAGTAAATATTTGTGTAGATGCAGACAAATATACAGGTATATGGAATGAAAGCACATGAAGAGTAAATGTTTGCATAGAAAGGATAATGAAAGAACAAGAAAATGATATGATTGTTGTGGTAGAAAATGGATTCATAGAAAAAATCCTGTAGATGCCTGCACACAAAAAACTCAAATTTTGATTGTTAAATTTGTGGGTTAGCCCCCTGGTGGGCTCAACAAATGTATGCAAATTATGTATATTATCTTAGAAATGAAATACTAATCCACCAATTAGCTACAAATTCTACCTAAAATGCATGCACAATGAAGATTACAAAGATAAATGAACTAAAACAAGATTTTTACCTTCACTTACCCATGTAGCTTGTCTCGATTTGTTCTCCTAGCCTTGAATTCTTGAATTATTGAGCTCTCAGAATTGTAAATCTACTCCTTTTCCAAGATGCCTTCAAAGTGTGGAGATAGTGAAATATGAAAATGCAAAACTAGCTTAAAATCTAGAATGCTCCATATGTAATGATGGATGATGCAAGTTTTGATGAAGATGAATGCTAGAAAATTGATCAAAATAACACTAAATTGCTTGATTTCTTGATGACTTATTTTCAAAATCTCAAAATTCTCAAATTCACTATTTCTATTAGGCTCACAAAGGAGGAGGAAGGCTCCTTTTATAGATTATTGAAGGCCTCAAGCCTAGGTGGAAAGATCCAAGGGTGGAGATTGAAAGATGAAGGATCCTAGGGCTAAAATTGACTTAGTTGAAGGATTTGAGAGAAATATGGATTTAGTTGGAATGTGAGAGGATGAATAGGAGAGATGTTCCTCCTACATTGACAAGAGGGAGTTTAAGATGGAAGGGAAAGACACATGCCAAGTGTCTCACAAAGACCCTTGAGAAGAAGGTGGGAAGACATTTTCCTCATGAGGACTCTTGGTACAAGTGTCCCATGAGTTACCTTTGACTCCTTGAGGTGGCTAAAGAAGCTCCCAAGGAATAGGGAATGTGACCTTGACCAAGTTCAAAGAGGACATGTGGTCATGAGACCAAGTCTCATGAGGCCATATAACCCTTGAAAATAGGACACATGGGTGAGGATAAATATGAATAATTAATAATTCAATTTAATTAATTATCTTAGCTAGGATGATGTGTCAAGTGATTAGGACTATGAGATGGACTAGATGACTTAATCATATAGTGATTGTATAATTGAATAATTAATTAAATAATTTTAATAAGACTAATTAGAAGACTTATGATAAGAAGAATAATGTAAGTGAATATACTAAATAAATTAAATAATTTACTTAGTAATAGAAAGAATAAACATTAATTAAATAATAAATAATTAGTTAATTTATCAAGACAATTTATAGTGTATACAAGTGCAAGGTTCTAGTGGGAAATTAATTAGAAGAAGGTGGTGGATTGGGTGCCAAGTGATGGAATGCCACACAACCATTCTGTCTGATTTAGAGGGTAGGTTGCATAGGTTGAGGGGGTGGGTCGGGGAAGTTTTCGGTAAGTGCATCAAAATGAAAAAAAATGGACATGTTGGACAAATCATTGACTCACATGTGGAAATCAAAGTAAAAAATTAAAGAATAATATCTTCTATTTGTCTAGTCGACAGTGTACATGGATGGGGAAAAATCAAGTTTTTTGGATCCATGTGGTAGTCCACACGGACCCACAAAGTTAAGGTGTGCACATTCTAGCTCCTATCCCCTATTCAACCTCTAGTTACTCATTAGAAGAATATAGAAAAATGAAAAAGTTTAGATGCACATTACTTATTCATTTGTTTAACGTTTCATTCCCTCAAATGTCTACTACTTTGAGAAGGATAAGGACATTGAAGGATAGTGCATATGTGCTTGTAAAAAATCAAGAAGAGGACATGCTTGTCAATTACAAATAATTGAACATTCCATTAAAACTATTATCATTGATCTAGGATTTATTAAAGATATGGCCTCCATACCCAAGTGTGGGTTCATATCAATGTCCTTGTTGATATGTCAAGTACTAATTGGTCCACATAGATAGCTTCATATGCTTGCAAGAACTAAATGTCACACACAAAGAACTTTTCCTATCAATTCTTTAGACAAGAAGCCATAAAGCTTTATATGTGAACTACTTAAAGTATAATCAAATAGTTTGTGAAAGAAACATGCATCTAATTATTCACTCTTAGTGCCCAAATTCAAAGTAATTAACTTTCAATTACTTATTTAGTGCAAGCAATCCAAATATTAATACATACTCATAAAGAACTACATTGAATATAACATATTGTTTATTTAGAAAACTTGATAATTCACCTATAACAACTCTTCAATTTATCTATTACATATTGAAATATAATTTACAATACAATTATAAAAAAACTTAAGAATAACACATAGATTCTATGAATACATTCAAATATACTAACATATACTACATTATTGGAGCATGTTCATCTACATATATTCTATGAATACATCTCATATGCCTAACAATATCTATTAAAATATCTATTAAAATATACTCATCTATTAGATCCTCTTATATCATTCAACGAAAATCATTGACCTAAGAAATACAACTAGATCCTCCTTAGAATCTTCACAAGAATATAATAAAATATTCGATAAAAAATGTGAGCTAAACAAGCACAACTCATTTGCATATGGGAATACATTTAATGAATACAACCGATCCCCATAAAATCTGCCCACATTGTTGACTAAAGAAATCCAAGCAGTCTACCTAGAACATTCCCAAGAGTAAGACGATATTTTGAAAATGTGAACGGCTGACTAAAAGATACAATAATTGGGGATCGTTGGGTACCACTAGAAGTTGCAAACTTGTCTATCATTAGTTGTTCGTATATGAGTATTCTCGAATTGGGTGGGCAATCAATGAATATTCTATTATCATTGTCAACCAGTGGCCGTAGGATGCACAGGGAAAAAAGGAAAATGGGAAGATAATGAGAGGGGATGGCTATGCAGCCATACCATTAGAAAATTTACCAAGGAGAAAACTTACACTTAGTTTTTTTTTTTCAAAGTTTTTTTTTTTCAAAGTGTCCCCTTGGTAAGTTTTTTAATGGTATGGCTGCATAGCCGTCACTGAAGATTATCACTTACCTTTAGTTTTAATTATATATAATTTATTATTATTAATTTTAAAAAATGAATAGTTTTTAGGATTGTTGAAGGTATTTGCGTGAATGTATTGTATGCATAATAGATCCCACATACATCATTTCTATCTAAAAGTGAGAACAATAGTCACCCATTCCAATAGTTGTGATAGTAACATGCATTCCTTAGATCTAAAAGGCAACAATTTTTTTAAGGATTGTTTAAGGTATTTGTGTGAACGTATTGCATGCATAATAGATCCCACATACATCATTTTTTTCCAAAAGCGAGTACAATAGCCACCCATTCCAATAGTTATGATAGTGACATGCATTCCTTAAATCTAAAAGGTAATAAATCATGTGATGCCTATTCTTCTCACTCTTTTTTAACTTCTTTAAGAATAAACTGATGTTAAAAAATGAGAGTGACTTGAAAATTTTGACATTAAATTTTTAAATGCTGAAAGCTAATTTTAACAACAATTGATACTATTTCATTAACATCTACTATTGATTAAAAATATAATATCTAAAAACCATAGATTAAAAAATAAGCACAGTGAATTGTAAAATTTTAGCTAAACTTGCATTGAATATGAGTCAGATTGGAAAATAAGAATCTAAATAGTAAGTGAACAGAATGAAAAGACAAATCTTTTATAAATTACATGAATTTACAATAATATAACCTTCCTCAAACAAAAATAAGAAAATATAAAACAAGTCTTAAAAACACCTTACAATAAAACTAATAATATCAATTTTTTGAAATCGCCGAATCAAACTGATAGCAATTTTCCAAGAATAAAACATAAAATTACCACTACTTCCAAGAATTCTTTTGGGTAAGACATCAATTTTTTTTTGTATTTGTCCTTTAAGAAGACTTGACTCGAAAAGCTGGTCCAGACTCCACATGAACACGGCCTATTTCATTTAAGTTCGACATAAATGAAGTTCACCAATATTTTTACTCGTCTAAACACAAATTGCCTAAAACCGAGGCGTAATCAAGTGGCGCAACATCTCGTTTCTTGCATTTCCAGGTTAAATTAATTTTGGCAGATAGGATTTCCTAACCTCTGAACTGCTTCATTTCAGATCGGTAAAGAAGGGAAGTTTTTGCTTTTCTGGAAGTGGACCAGTTTTTCTCATGACAGGTATTTATTATTAATACAAGCATTTGCTCATAGGTTTTTTTCTTTTCAACAATCGACTGGTTTTTATTTCCCTGTCTTTATTTTCATCAGACCTGCTTAGTTTCGATTCTCAAAGCTGCTGGTTTTATTTTAGTTAGTTTGTGAATGGAAAATATTTGTTGCATAGAAGAATCGTTCATCTTTTCGAAATGATTTAAATATAATTGTTTGCGTTTTCGTATAATTTGTGGTTTTCTTCCCTTTCGTCGCTTCTGTCCTGTAGAAACTGAAACAGAAGTAGAAAATAGGGTTTCATTTAATGCTCATCATGTTACAGCTGCTCTACTGAAAATAATTTAAGAATTAGATGGGCAGAGACGTTTTTTAATACAGAGTATAGTTTTGCATGATTCTTTTTTCTCTTCACTTTCACTTTCAGTTTTGATGAAAGAAAAATTATTTAGAAGCCCTAGCCTATCGAGGCTTCATTAATGTATACATTAGTAGTGTATAAAGTAGTAGTAAACCCTGCCTCAAACCCAAATCCATGTTATAATCAACATTGTGCATGTGTACATTTTAAGTTATATATCAGTTTTTTATTCTATTTTTTTGGGTTGTCTTTCAATGCAATTTAGTTATTTAAAAGTACTTTTTAGCTTTGGGTATTAACAAAGTTTGTCGTCGACTTTGTTGAGTGTCTAAGGGTCAAAAGGTGGTCATTTTAAAGTGTTGCCTAATACCTACATATTGATGCCCCAATAATCGTGCACTCAAAATTGCCAGTATTTATGGATACATGTCCTAGTAGTCATGATAAATGTCTCTTTGTTGTTGTGGTGTACAAATGGGCCAATCCTGAACCAAAAAAGCTAAAAAATGATTGGCTATTGGTACATGTGAAACTTATTAATGAACTTTTAGTTATCATTTTTTTGCTCCTTTAAATTTAGTGACAACAATGAAATTGAATAACCTATATTGTGAATCCACTAAGCCCAACCATAAAGCCTAGGTACACAAAGTAAACCAACATCATCCAATAGAGCACCTCCTCAAGAATGCATGAAACATGAAATAACAAAACAAGTATATCATGCACTCAAAAGACGCTTGACTCCATTGTCCTATCTTCCAAGATCCTACATATGAAATGTTGACGCTCTTAGTTTTGTAAGCCAATGCACAAGAGGCTATGGGAGAATTGAGATTGGTTGATTAGGTAAAACTATACAAATGATAGTATGAAGGTTATGATAATGGTGGTATGACGATAATGATAATGGCAAGATGATAGCTATGAGCTCTAAAAGGTCTCAAGTATGGAAGGGTACAAGTCCTCCAAAAGCTCAAACTCACAAAAATATTGGATATAATAACAAGAGAAAATATTTTTTAATAGATGTCTCATGAAAATCAAGGACTATAGGATTAAGAGGTGCCAAGAGAGGCTAGGATTAAAGAATAGGTAAGAATAATGTGAAGGATAATGGAGAGTAGGTAGAGAATATGGAGAATAGGAAAACATTAGGAAATGAGTGGATGAGATGAAGTGGTAGGTAGAGGAAATAGACTTTCCAAGGTATTTGGTCATGTGGAGGAAAAATCAATTGAAGAGACAAGTTCCACGTGTCACAAGCTCAAAATTTGTGAAGATGATCCATGTGATTGAAGGTGATTGGTGGAGATGAAAAGAAGAGGATTGATGAATTTATAAGATAAATAACATAGGAGAAAAGAGAGATGGTAAATAGTTAATTAAATAAATGAGAATTTATTTAATCATAAGATAGAAAAGACTAATGAATTAGATAAATTAATATGAATATTTATTTAAACAATAGAAGAAAAGACTAATGAATTGATTAAATAAACATGAATACCTATTTAATTAATTGAAACAAATTCTCTGATTTCATAAGAACAATTTTTAGGTATTTATATTTATTATTTAAGAAATTAGGAACATAAAAAATATATGTCTATTACTATTAGAATGTACTGACTACTAATACTCTTATCTAAGGCCTAAATTAAAAGAAATAAAAATAAAATCTAACATAAATCTATTTATTAAATATAAAAATAAACGAACTTCACATAATCAACAATCTAGTTTGATCATTTCTAAATTAAACCTAATATAGATCAACGATATACAATAATGATGTGCCTTAAATAAATCCAATTTTAGAACCATGGCCTTTATTTTCCTATTTTCACTGTGTGAAAGCCTTCTATGAGAACTTTTATGGCATCTTGGTTTTTTCTCCATGTAGAAACTCAAAGTGTTCATTAGATATGGTCTCAGATAATATGTTCTTTACTTTAATAGCAATTATATCAATAATTACTAGTCTTAAATCTCTATTAGATGGTTTTTAATATGAGCATGTAAAATAATAATATTTATCAAATTAATAAAATATTAATGTATATATAGATGGCCTATATTATTAAATATTTTAGTTATACATTAATTTAGTTTATGTATCTATTATATGGTATGCTAATTATAGCGTGTGGCAATTAAGGATATTTTTAATATATATATCTAATCAATATTTCAATAATAATATAAGAATATAAATAAATTTATGATAGATTTTTCAACTGAGGAGATGCATTTAGGTTGAGGTGAACTTAAATGCGTTTTGTTTCATTTTAAAATAATATATCATTCATTATTTTACATCTTTTATGGTATGATTTTAAAGATCTATGTTTATTCAAGTGTATATTTTTAAATATGAAATGTGTATATTCAATTTAGAGAGTTTGGAGTGTAGTATTTTATCTTGTATATTATTTTGATAGGAAATTTGTGCAATTTTAGGCAATTCTTTCTAAGAATAAAATTTTTGCCCTGTCTAAAATTTAAGGAAAGGTATTCTTTATATATAAGATTGATCTAACAAGACTAAAACTTATTAATCTTTTTGTACAAAATAATGTGCATGCACTCCAAGCTCTCTAAAATGTATATATATGTTATATTTTTAGAAATTTGAACTCATTTATGAACTGTGATATTGCTATTATGATTCAACTATGTAGTTTTCAAGTCAAACTCATTGACCTATGTTTCATGTTGGTAGTGGTTCACAAGAACCTATCTCTCATCAATTCAACCTATGAGAATGAATGGAATACTTAGTATTAAATTCATCTAGGTGATGCTTAGAGAGGTGAAGCATTGGACCTTCCTAGGAGGTCACCCATCCCAATATGGCTCCAATTCAAGTGCGCTTAACCATGGAGTTTCCTCCAAGGTTAAACCCACTTAGCTTACTCATTTATGAATTTCTTAAGTATACTTTGATTCAAATTGTTTTTCTAGAGTAAACTATGTAAGATTATCTGACATTAATATTTTGGTTACAAGTTGTGATCTATCATTAGGATGGAGATGTGAAATGAAATGTAATGTAGACTAAACCCGCTAAAATACTTAAAGGTCAAGAGGAAAGAAGATATGACATATGACACAACCTACATAAAATTAAAAATTGAATGCCTTGATTATATAAGATAAAAAGTGAAGGATTAGGGCCCACCTGACCTAAGATAGTGTTGCATTAAGATTTTTGACATGTGTTTAAATAGGACATGAAAACTATATTATTTATTTATTTTAATATGATTTATTTTAAAAGTATTAATAACTTGTTTTTATAAATATGTTGGCACCCAATTTGAGTGCCAAAAAATTATGTTAAAGTCATGGCCCTATTGGGCATGTTGTATGTTGATTATACCCATTGTCTAGGATTGTTCTACGAAGCCTTTTTCTGAATCTTGTTTGATCATGTTTGGATAAGTGTCCTCCATCACTGCCCATGTTCTTGTCACGTGTTAGAAATTGTAAAGGCCGAATAAAATTTAATTGTGGAGGTTCTCTATAGACCACTCCTCCTTTTGTGTCCTCAATCTTCTTAGCCTCCCACATGTGTGAGAATGCTTGTTCATCCCATTCCATGCTTCCACACGTGTGAGCATGCTTGCTCATCTCATCCTATTCCATGCTTCCGCATGTGTAAGCATGCTTGCTCATCTCATTTCTTGCTTACAAATGTATAAGCATGTTTGTTCATTCCACTCCTTGCTTACACATGTGTGAACATGTGAACTTGGAAGCATATTTGACCTCCACCTCACCATTAATATTGACTCATCCCCACTTCTTGCACACAAATGAGTGTGCACTTCACATGCCACCTCCATGTGTGAGCATGTTGGATCCGTAACATCATCTTCTAATATTCCTCCACTTCCTAACATCTCCAATAAAAATATCCACTATTGGTTTAAAATATCTCATCCCCCTTTGACACTTGTAAAATGGCCATGAATGCCATTCGCATAATTAAATCATAGTGCTCCATTCCATCATTGCTTCTTATCCCTCCATTCTCCTCTTGAAACATCTATTTCAGTGAGGCTTGCCCCTCTCATTTCACTATATTGTCATTTGCTATACATTTGATAACCAATCATCTACATGTTACTCTTATTGTGTCCTTTTCAAGAATAATAAAAAAGAGCATCCACATTCATTCACCTAGAGCACATTTACACATCACAATATAGGTATACCAGTAGTTATTTACTTAATTGTCTTACATTATTGTTTATCTCTTCTATTACATGCTCTATCACAAGAGTTTTCTTCTGTTTAAGTTTTAAATTTGTTTATTAATATTAATCTATTGTTTACAGTTCACATGTCCACACTTAAAAAAATTCTCAGATTATAATATTTAATTATAAAATACTAAAATCAGCATAATAATAATAAAATTAATAATAACAATCAACATGTCTTTTAAAAGAAATTAACAATATAATATTTTCACAATCTGTTACAGTGAATTGAATTAAAATAAATACATATAAATTTCACATCTACATGACTTAAATATCAAATATTTTGCATGAAGTTTAGACATACATAAATACATCACACCGATCAATCACATGAGTCTCAGTTTTTATTTCCAACTTCTGAAAATAGCACATGCATCTCGTAGAAAAGAGTGTTTATCGTATACGGAAGACTTTGAGACTTCAACACTCAAAGCTGCTCCACATGAACGACGGAGTACACACCGCCTTATCTAAGCGCGACAAAATTGGAGTTAACTTATATTTTTACGGATTCAAACACAAGTTGCTTAAAGCAGAGGCGTCCATTTGCAGGTAACATATTTTAAGCAGAGATGCTTTCTTAGGCTCTTATCTGCTTCATTTGAGCTCCGCAAAGGAAGGAAGATTTTGTTTCTTTGGAATTCGATCGGTCCTTTACAATGAAAGGTACGTATTAATACGAGAATTTGTTCACGCTTTTCTTCTCTTCAACAATCTACTGGTTTTCCTTTCCGCTTCTTTATTTTCATCAAGGCTGCTATCTGCTATGTTTCGATTCGCCAAACTGCTGGTTTTATTTTAGATAGTTTGTGCATGGAGTAAATTTGTTGCACAGAAGAATCGTTCACCTTTGCAAAATGATGTAAATATAACTGTTTGCATAAAAGAATCGTTCACGTTTGGAAAACGGTGTAAATATAACTGTTTGCGTTCTCGTATAATTTGTGTTTTCTTCTTCGTCGCTTCTGAAACTGTGAAACAGATGCAGAAACAGAAAAGGGTTTCATTTAATGATTATCATGTTGTCCAGTTGCTAAGCTGATAAGTATTTAGAAGTTTAGGTAGGAAGAGACTTATTTTTCTTTGATAAGATACGAGTCAATGTGATTGAGAATTTTCATGAAATTTGTAACAGGATTATAAAAAAAAATTATAACTATATTATAATAGGGCCACTTCTATATTATTATTGAAAAGGAAACTTTCTTATCACTGTTTTTTATATACATTCTCGGTAAATTGATCTATGGGTTGAATTGAGAAGTTTTGAAGTTAGAGGCAAGATTCTGTAATGCTAGTTTTTCTTAACAATAACTATATCATTTTAATTGTAAAATAATGAGGAAAATCAATATATAAATGTCAATTTTTTCTAGCTTTTTCATTTTGAGGATGGATTCTGGAGTGTAAAATTTGAAAATTATTATTATCAAATTGTTTATTAAAAACTATCATCATAACTTATCATTGAGAAGACATTTATTTTAAGTTATGCAATAAAATTTAATAAAAACTCTTTTTATTTCAAATTATTTTCTGAAAGATAAATATTAAAATTTTATCAATCATAATTAGAATTTAGTATTATATAAATTAAATTCTGTCTATTATTATTTATTATTTAATAATACATAAAATTTGATTTCAAAAAATAATTTTTATAATTATTTTAATATTAAAAGATAATATCAGTTATCATTAATATTTGTACAAATTAGTTGTTCATATTATACATATTAATCATTCTATTCCATAGATTAATCATTGGTAATAACTAATAAACAAAACTACTTAATATTAAACATTCAAAAAATTTCATTGATCCCTAAAAATGCATCTTTAATAAATTAATTTTTTACAGTTAAATTTTAGTTAAAATAAAATTACATTTATTTTAAAAATATTCTATATAAACCACTAAATGTAATATAATAATTGTTTAAAGTCGCTAAAAATGTTTTTCAAAATATATTATTTATAAAAATTACGTAAAAGGTTTTCCGTTTTTGAATTGATGTTTCTATCGCATTTAGTCATTACAGACTGTATTACTGGTTATATTAAAAATAACAATTAAAAATTGTATTTTTAACTTAGAAATTATGGTAAGCCTGAAATCCTCAATTAATTTTTTTTTTGGTTGAAAAGTGGTCACTGGTCAGACAACAGTTTAATTGCAGTTAGATTTCTCGAAGACGCCTGTTTTTGTTGGGCTGGGAGAGGAAGGCATTTAACTATTCGAAAGTTGAAACTGTTCTGTTTATCCTCAGGCCTTTAATGGTCTTCCAGGGTTATTTATGCTAATCAACGGAGCCTTTTTCTTCCTAACTGGATAACACAATTCAGTACAAAGCATTAATTTTCTAAATTCTAACGTCAAGATGGTAAAGTTTTGTTTGTTGTAATTTCTAAAAGCTGGAAGATAATGTACACAATCTGCAATTGTTCTGTTTTTACCTATAGTTTGGACCTTTTAAAATTTCATTAATGCCAACAAAAATCTACTTGTTTTGCAACTTTTAAAGGATCTGCAGGCAGCCGAGAAGATGGAGGAGGAGACAGAATGTCGTACCAGTATGTGGATCCTGCGAGAACCATTGACAAGAATGAAGAGAACGGATTGGTTCTTTCAGGGAATCAAAATGAACAATCACCCATTGAACAGGTGGCACTTACTGTGCCTACAACAGATGACCCAAGCATGCCTACTTTGACGTTCAGAATGTGGGTCCTTGGTGTTCTGTCATGTGTGTTGCTATCTTTTCTGAATCAGTTCTTTTGGTACAGAACAGAGCCCCTCTCTGTAACGGCAATCTCTGCTCAGATTGCAGTACTTCCTCTTGGCCGGATGATGGCAGCTACCCTAAGCAAGAGGAAGTTTTTTGCTGGAAGCAAGTGGGAGTTCTCAATGAATCCGGGACCCTTTAACATGAAGGAGCATGTGCTTATTACAATTTTCGCTAATTCAGGGGCTGGAAGTGTGTATGCTATACACATAGTCAGTGCTGTCAGGATTTTCTACAAGAAGAGGCTGGATCTGTTCGTTGCTTTTCTTATTGTTTTCACAACACAGGTTTGTTTCCGTACCTATTGTTTTCATAGCAAAGGATCATTTCTGTACGTATTGGTTATGAAAGAAATTTTTGTTCCATGTAGACTGTGATGTAACTGGCCGATGTTTCTTATTTGCAGGTACTGGGATTTGGATGGGCAGGAATCTTCAGAAGATATTTAGTGGAGCCTGCTGCCATGTGGTGGCCGTCAAATCTTGTCCAGGTTTCTCTCTTCAGGTAATTTAACCTTTCATTCTTAAACGAAGAACTAATAAGAGGAAACCCCTGTAGTAGGTATTAGCATTTCTAGGCTGGGTTTGCAGGTGAATCTTCTGCCCGCCCATATACTTTCATACTCAACTTTAGATAGCCCATGCTGCAAGAGACCTTAAAAGTACATTGTATCAGAGTTAGCGCAGACCTCAAAGGCCTTGAGCGAATATCAGTATAAATCTTATAGGTCACCTTTGCCTCAAACATCAAGAGTGCCCCTATCTTTGGATTGTCCATGACATTATTACATGAGTATACCTCAAAGGCCTGAGTTCAATATCAGCACAGACCTTAAAAATCACCATGGCCTCAGTACAATGGACTTTGGATAGCACATTCCAGATGAGGCTTTGGAATCTTCTTGTATCTTTAGGTGGAGTAGTCCTCAGAAGCCTCAATTTGATCACTTGTTATGAAATGTCATGTGCTGCAGCCTTTAGGTAACCCATGCTGCAAGATACCTTTGGCTCTCTTCGAATTACATTGTTTCTTAGGCAGAAGTAGAACAGACCCCAAATGTCTCAGCCAAATATCAGCACAAATCTAATAAATCAGTAAAGACCACGACTTCAAACAGAAAGAGTGTTACAAACTTTGACTAGCCCATAGTGAAAGAGAAATTGGCGTCAAATAGCATCTTAGTTATAGTAGAAGTCAAAGATGTCATCCAAATATCAATGCAAATCTTATATTTCACCATGGTCTCAACTTTCAAGGGTAGCAAAGGATGGCATGGATCTTTATAGACTTCTTATGTTTTTGAACATCTTTCGTTAGCATTTTTTTCATCTTAACTTGTACTCACTTGATGCTTTTCTTAATTGTTCTAGATGGAGAGATCTACTAGGCACTCCCATTGTATACTTTAGCTCATCACTTTGGTTTTTCTTTTCTTGTCCTATATGGATAGAGATGCAGGGAATGGTTTATTTTGTATATATATTTCTTGGCAATCCTATTTTTTATGTATTCATTCATTTGGAATTAAAATTACATTAGAATTGATACACCAAATTAGACTTGGTGGACACTTGAACATTAAGTAAATTTATGCTGTTTCAATTGTTATGTTTGCAGAGCTCTTCATGAAAAGGAGAAGAGACCCAAGGGAGGACTTTCCAGAAACCAGTTCTTTCTAGTTGTCCTTACATGTAGTTTTTCCTATTATGTCTTGCCGGGCTATATGTTTCTCATGATCACATCACTATCATGGGTCTGCTGGATATTTCCTAAATCTGTAATGGCACAACAACTGGGTTCAGGAATGGAAGGTCTTGGTATAGGTGTCATTGGTATTGATTGGTCCACAATTTCTTCGTATTTGGGAAGCCCGCTTGCCAGTCCTTGGTTTGCCATTGCCAATGTAGGTGTTGGATTTGTGCTTGTAATGTATGTGATCACACCATTGGCATATTGGATGAATTTTTTTGACGCAAAGACATTTCCCATATTTTCTAGTCATCTCTTCACCTCCTCCGGCCAAAGATACAATATCTCTGAGATTATTGATTCGAATTTCCATCTGGACTTACACGCTTATAAGAAGTATGGTGAATTAAATTTAAGTACCTTCTTTGCTTTGACGTATGGAGTGGGATTCGCTGCACTGACTGCCACAATAGTTCATGTACTTCTTTTCCATGGAAAGTATGTATCCATCTCCATGTCTAGTAATTTGTTTTTGAATTCAATTGAACTGTGAGATGCCATCATAATAGGACTAATTTGCTGCATCTATTAATATGTCATTGTTTTTGCCATTTGGTGCAGAGAAATTTGGCATCTGAGCATGTCTGCTTTTAGAGATAGTGAAGTGGATGTGCACACCAAGTTAATGAGAAAATACAAACAGGTGCCAGAACTATGGTTCCAACTAATACTTTTAGGCAATATAGCTTTGTCCATCTTTGCATGTGAGTACTACATTGATCAGCTTCAATTGCCCTGGTGGGGAGTACTGTTCGCATGTCTTATTGCTCTGGTCTTCACACTTCCTATTGGCATTATTGCTGCAACCACTAATCAGGTAACCTTGGATAAATCCCGAGTAACTTTTTTGAGTCAGCCTTTAAAACATTGTCCTTAAATGATTGTTTTTCGGTAATCTAAATCTCAATTATCTTAGCTAAACGGAAGATATTTTATATTCCTTCGAAAATCAGGATCCATAGAACAAACTGATATTCCCCAACTAAGGCTAAGGCATATGCTAATACACCAGTTTGAAAGACCTGTTCTCCTGGTGCATGCTGAATACATGGTTAAATTTCTGTCATAAAGGAACATAAATTACAAACTCTGACATTTATTTTAAACTTATGAGTGGTAATCTGGTGTCTATTATATTAAATATTTCCCTCAAAAATATCAAAATGCCATGTAGTAATAAAATTATTAAACCCAGAGCTCTGGATGCATATGTCAAACCTCCTCTTTGCATTTTTAAAAGTGAAAATTTTCATGGAACCACCTACTGCTTGAATATTGAAGCAATAGCCCCCTGCATGGGACGTACCTCACAAGTTTTGAAAATAGTAAGGAACCTTCTGGTGTTAATCTTTCTTTCAGGTAACAGTTGTTTAGGGCTTGAGGAATTTCCTGAGTCATTGAGTGCTTGATTATGTATTCCTCCCATGCCGTGATCTTAATTTTGAGTGTAAACATCTTTTTAAGTATAAACCAGTGTAAGTCTTCAGGTAGTTGAAAACCTTGGTGTTTTTGTTCTACTTATTCTTCAAAATGTAATTTCGGAGGCACTGTTCAGAGCTAGTTAGCTCACTGATTTTACAGAACACACGCTAAGTTGCAAACTTGAACAAAACTAAAATTAGCATTTGAGAATTGACATGTGCTAATGGTTCCTAATCAAATATTCTGGTACCACAGGATGTTAATGGCTATGCAGGAGTGGATTTCTAATTTATCTTGTCTTAATACTTTTAGCTTTTGATGTTAAAGTGGCAATCTCTGTTATCTTAATCACATCTCTGTAGAATTTGAGAGTAGTTACATCTACAAACTGAATATGTTTATCATCTGGGTGTTGCAGGCTCCAGGTCTGAACATCATAACGGAATACATCATAGGTTACATTTATCCAGGAAGACCAGTTGCAAACATATGCTTCAAAGTATACGGTTACATTAGCATGTCTCAAGCCCTCACATTCTTGCAGGACTTTAAACTGGGTCATTATATGAAAATCCCCCCACGAAATATGTTCGTGGCACAGGTATATAGTTGAACTCAAATAATACTTTTGTAGGGCTCCAAATTTATAAATTCATATGACTAACTTGATCCTCTTTTTGTTTTTCTAAAGGTAGTGGGCACAGTAATTTCATCAATAGTGTACTTAGGAACAGCCTGGTGGATGATGGAGACCATTCCCAATATCTGTGACACAAGTGTCTTGCCTTCAAACAGCCCCTGGACTTGCCCAATGGACCGGGTTTTCTTTGATGCCTCTGTAATATGGGGATTGATAGGACCCAGGAGGATTTTTGGAAACCTCGGTAAATATGAGTCCATTAGCTGGTTTTTCGTAGGTGGGGCAATTGCTCCACTTGTGGTATGGCTGGTTCATAAAGCATACCCACACAAAAAGTGGATCAGATTGATTAATATGCCGATCCTTATTGGGGCAACAGGAATGATGCCCCCTGCAACAGCAGTCAATTACACAAGTTGGATACTAACGGGATTCATTTTTAGCTTTGTTATCTATAGATACAAGAAAGATTGGTGGCAAAGGCATAATTATGTGCTTTCAGCTGGATTGGATGCAGGATTGGCATTCATGGGAGTGCTACTGTATGTGTGCTTGGGATTGGAAAATATTTCCTTGAATTGGTGGGGAGAAAATTTTGATGGATGCCCTTTGGCAAATTGCCCCACTGCCAAGGGCATTATAGTTGAAGGCTGCCCTGCATTTTAAACAAAATATTTAAACTTGTATATAGTAGAGATTTCATTTAGTTCTAGCATGTTGTATCATGAGGTTAATATCACTGTCTCTTCAGAGATTCTTGACATTATTATGTGCTATTATGAAGAATAAAAGATTGGGTACCTCAATTTGACTTCCACCCATTTAATGAAGGTGCCTGTCAGTACACAACAGTCTATCCTGCTTAATGTGCATTTGGATGCTTCCCTAAGAAGCACTCCAAATCTGATTAAGAGCTCAGGGGACTTAAAAATTTGCAGATTGTGGAGCTCAGATCTTTCCTATGTGCCATGTAAACACATTGGCAAGCAGTGTTGTATTGTTCATCTGTATGTGTCTTTGATTCTTAATAAGCATCCTTGTCTATTGCTTTGTATTTAATTACTCTGTATTCTCCTCTTGACTAGACAACTCATGGATTATGATCCAAAAAGTTTATGAAAACATAATTTACAAGATCAAATCCAGAAACTATCAAGCTAAAATACAGTTTGATTAAGTGAAAATGTAAATTAATGCAATCTTTTCTCAAGGTTAAGATGGTTTCGATACATCAGTGTAACATAGTGTTTAAATTTCCCAATGCAGCTTCTTCCAGGGTTATGTTACAGTAAATTTTGCTTTCAATATTTTGTTAATTTACTTTCTTCAGTCAAGAAATGCAGTAGGTATAAAAATATAATGATTTCCACACATTTATTTATTGTCAGGGAAGAAAGTCTTAAAATCTTAAATTTGTACTGCCTGGCAATTTTAATTAACTAAAACCACTAATCTATTTGAGTCTGAAGAAATAATGTGAGATTTTGTATGCCCATTGAAAACAAAGATGGGGTGAAATAGAAAGCTTATAAATGTGAGGAGCTTGGAAACAAAAAGATAAGAATCCAGTCAATTTTTTTCATTTATCCAAATCTAATTTACTTCATTGGATATGAAAGTTGCAGAGTGGTAAAGATTTATGCTGTTCCCAACAAAGGAAATTGCTTGTTCAAACCACTATTTACAATCATAGCTCTTCTTTAGACTGGGAAAATTTACTGAACGACAACAAACAAATTCGCAGCAACTTACGTCAAAATTGATATTAACAAGCCTGCAACTTGTGACATACGTAATGCTTGAAGGAGAGAATATTTTATGTAAAAATGGGTAGGTATATGTGCCTGTAGCTGCGTTGGCTGTTCATATTGTTGAGCTCCACTTTTCAATGCGAGAAGTCATCAACTTGCCCACATGTAAATAAATAACTTATAATTTCCTAGAAAGGCTCAAATCACTGCACCAGAGAATGGCTCGTTTTTTGAGTCCTTTCTAATGAATGCCAAATCATTTGGACAAGTTGATTTTGCTTTGATTACAATCCCCCCACCAAAAAATTGTCGAATGTTTATGCTCATCACCAACTTCTGCCAATCCAATAAAGAACTCCTACATAATTTAGACAGGAAGCAGTTGGCATTACGTTCATCTGAAGACAATAAATGCCAACGTGACTTCTGAAAGCTTTTATTACAGCCACATATCATGAGTTGGAGTGCTCGTGCAGCATTGGATCAGAAAATGATTCTCTCATCCATTAAAACACAACCAATATTTGTGGAAAGATTTTCTGATTAAAGTTAATGAAAATCTATCTTATCGAATTCTATGTACTTTTCGAGTTACGAGTGGAGTCTCTCATCCATTAAAACACAACCAATATTTGTGGAAAGATTTTCTGATTAAAGTTAATGAAAATATTTTATCGAATTCTATGTATTTCTCGAGTTACGAGTGGAGTAGGATGTTCATATTATCCACGTAATTCTAATTGAACGTTTATATTATCAAGAGAATTTTGTGTAATGTAAAGTTCATGTACTGAGTTTAAATCTTTATCTTATAAAAAAGACATCTCTTGTAATGAGAAAGTTCATGTACCTAGTTTAAATTTTCTTCAATAAAAAATAAATAAAAATATGTTTATATAAGAGGCATCTCCTACATGTCATATTATATTGTAGACCAATTCATTTTTTTGTAGGTATATAGGAAAAATGATTCAGTAAACCTATTTTAATGATTGTGATAATAGTTGTTGATATAATATTTAGGCACGGGCAGCCATATCATTCGATATAGCTGTTTTTTTTCAGTTATAATAGTTTACTTCCCTAAGTCCAAAAAATCTTTAGATTTTTTTTAACTTTAAACTTTTTTATACTTACATTCTAAAGAAAAAATATAATCTAAATTTTTTTTTACAGTTTTAAAAATAAATTATTTTAAATTTTTGTTTAGTTAAATAATAAATTAATAGATAATATAATTTAATGTTTTTAATAGTATTTATATGTTATTTTTTATTATATTATTTAGTAATTTTCATAAAAATATTGTATGAAAAATTTAGTAATAATATTATTTCACATACATGTATGTTAAATAATAATATTATTAAATTTTTCATACAAATATAAGTTTAGAAAATCTGTTTTAAAAATATGTTGTAAACACTAACTACATGTTTAGAAAATATTGTTTTAAAAAAATTAGATTATATGTTAGATTTTTTTTTGATAAATTTTGATTTTTTTAAAAATTTTTTAAATTAAATATCATTATTGATAGCAAATAGGTTCTTTAAATTAACAAACTCTTCTTTCTTATGATGTAGAGTGCCAATCTTCCTCATCAATATATAAGTTAATTAATATATTTGCTACTCTTTTGGATATATTTTCTTAAACATAAATTTATATAATTTAGTTTTTTAAAAATTTTCTCAAATATATATATTAATTCTTCAATTCACATTCACTAATTAAATAAATTGAATTTTTCTAATTTCTTTATAATTGAAATAGTTAATTTTCACAAATAGAGATTTAAAAATAACAATTTTCACCATTAGATATACATATATTTCTCTAGAAACAAATAAAACAATGTTATAATTATAATTTATTAAATATCTTTAAAATTATAGTATTTTAATTTTTTTGAGGAAGGGTTTTATATTCTTTTAAGAACTATAAATTATTAAAAATATTTTTTTTAAATAAAAAAAGACTAAGCATAAAAAAAGACTAAGTATAAAAAAAGTTTGGAATAAAAAAATTCTTTTAAATACTATTTTATTAATGCATGACAAAGAAGATGCATGATATATTAAAAATAGATTCCATTGGATTCCATTTTAATTCTTCTTGAGATCTAATGTAAACATAGAGAGAAAGTATCACTAGGACATTTTAACCACCCAACCACAAATTTATTGATCCCCCTATTAGACTAAGTATGGAAAGTTGAGTACTGAGAGGGGATGGGTGAATCCATACTGCAAAACACTTTTAACTATCTTTCTTAACCATTCACTGACTTCATAACTTTGCATGCATCACATAAAACATATAAAGCATTAACAATAAACATAACTCCTCACACATTCATTTTGGTATCGCAAAAATCCTTGTTAGAGGATAAAAACTACGATGGGGATGACACCCACAAAACTTTACTACTGTAGTAAAAAGTTTGCTTGTTTAGAGTTACTTTGTTAGCTATTTCTGATAGCTTACCCTGTTAAGAGTCTAAAGACTAGTTAAGTCTACCTTGCTAAAGGATTTTACAATTCTAATCTAAGAACTGTACCGGGTTAAAGGATTTACAACGTAAGACCTATTAGGATTTGCTCAGTTAAGAGATTTTATAATTTTGATTACAAAATTAACCAATAAAATATATGTCTGTAGTACGCGCATCAATCATATGCATTTCAGATTCAATGTGCTCATTAACTGATTACCTCATACTATGCTTTAGTCACAATATCAATTTTGTACTCAGTATATTCAACTCTGAATCATAATTACACTCTGCTCTTTACTGCTCTGTTGCTCGGTGGCTTCTCTTCTCATAACCTTTTCTCTGCAATCTTTGCTTCATATCCGCACATTACATTCATCTCACATGCATTTTGATCTTCTCACTTAGATCTAATTTATATACAATTCTAGAAGTAGTGGAAATATTCTAGAATCATCTCCTTAAGCGGTGCTAGCATTGGTTACTCCTCCAATGCATATTCACATTTAATTATTATTGGTGGATCTCACCTTGTAATCATGCATAATCATCATGTCTGAATCTCCAATGCTCTGTCAGACAATCTTCTCAAGATTTGTAAATTATTTTCTACTTAGTGTCCAAATTCAATGTATCTGTAAATTCTCCTTGTGTCGACCTATCATGCTCGGTAATACATTTTTCTGTTGCTCGGTAACTGTATCATCTCTCAGTTTGGTAACTGTTGTAGCTCAGTACAACCCGGTGATTGGTTCTACCTTGCTCAGTGACTAAACTTCCTTTTCTTTTAGCGAAAATTGCCTTTCCTTTATTTCCTTTAAGCGAATAGCTTGTTGCTCTTACCGACTTGACTTTTCTTCATTATCGAATGACTTTGACAATCATTATGAATTCATCATAACTAATGACAACAAAATAACTCTTAGGAGTATTACCCCCTTGCACAATTTCCTACTCGAAGTGGCCCAACCCTTCACAGGAGTGTGAACATGGTGATGAGAAAAATCATCTGAATCTAGTGGATGTTTCTACACAACTCTAGTCAGTCATAGTCTATAGCTAACCTATCTAGTATGACCTCCGACTAGATAATGTATCTAGAGAAATAAAATTGACTATATCACTAACATACTTAGTGTGCCTTGGCCAAGGTTTCTATTTTCAACCACGTTTAAGACACACAATCAAGTTCAACATCCTATTCGACTTGGATTACACATCTCACCTAGAATTCAATTTATCTACTTCATAATCACACAAGATTCATGACTTAACTAGTCCTAATCTTTCTGGCCTTGATGTACATAAAAGTGAAGCTCTTCATTATTTTCACATCTATATTTGACATGTTTTTCATTAGTAATCAACATTACCAACCAAAAGTTTTAGGTTGTTTAGAAAACTAGGTTGTTGTTTGCAGCTTCTTCATTGAGTTAGCTTAAAGTTACGCTTGCTAGCCATGAAACATTCTCCTTTTTGATAGCAACATTGGTGTGTATAGGTTTATGTAGAGACTTCTTGCACTTAATCTCTCATGAACACACTATATCTGCACTTCTTCGTGCATACATGTCATATTTTCATTTTAAATCTATCTCACAACCCTACACCCGAGTTGAATCGCTGTAATTTTTTATTACCAAAGTTAGAGATACATACAAGGACTAAATCTTCTAATAAAGTGGATTTTGGTTCTTGGCATCAAATTCAATATTGTGTTAGAATAAAAAATTAAAAATACTCTTAATAGTCAATAGTTGACTGGTTCAAATCCATAGAAAATGGAAGTTACATTTGCACAAAAGTAGTTGCAGTATAATCTCAAGTTGACTCATATTTGAGTCTAAAACATGGTTGAAATAAGTAGTTTTAACATAATTATCTAAGCTTTCTCAAGCTCCATGTTCTTAGAGATGCCATAAAAATAATTTTTTTTTTTGCAAATAAATAAACGAATAATTTCTAGTAATGTTGTACAAACTTATAGAACTTCTATGTTTAATCCCGATGTATTTGGTGAGGAACAATCCCTTACTTCAAATGATACTCTCACAATATTATCGTATGATTAACTCTTGGAAAGATCATAGCTATACATCTAAAAAAATCTTTAAATTATAAGAACCATTATCTACCAACACCATTCCATGCTAAAACTAGTTCGGTATAACACTAAAGTGAGAAAAACTAATTAGAAGAACAAATGTCTATGAAGTATGCATAGGCTAAGAATAATTTTTTTTGTTAATCACCAATACTCATAGCTTGGTGGGATACAAAGGGTCTAAAACTATCATTCATTTCATCTTCCCAAGTTAGAATCCGTCCTTTTATGCATGTGTGTCTCTTTCTTTTCAATAAATTCTCCTTACAAAAAAATGTGAAACATCATTTTTTAAAATTATTTTATTTTTTTGGTAATTGGACCCATAGTGGTATAAAGTATGCATTTAATAAATATTTAAAATTGGAAAAGTTGAGGAACATATATAATTTAGGTAAAATGAATCTAGCTAAACCATATGTTTGACCAACATTAACTTTTAGTTAAAATTACGAAAATTCATCTGTGCTCATAAGTTGGCTTAAAGTGTGATACAACTTTCTACTTTTACCTTTTATATTAAAAAAATAGATGTTTGTAATCAACGAAAGGATTAAGAGATATAATTTATCTTGTGTATAACTATACACTAATATGAATATAAATAATGTGCTTGAAAAATACTCTCAAAAATTGAAAATGTGATATTCACTTACGTGGTTAGTTACATCCCTAATTTCTAAGTGAATGAGTTAAGTCATGATGAAAGGTATACAAATAATTTTGAATAGATTACTTAGGTGCATACAAGAGAAATAAATAATGGTGTATTCTTTTTTATATTCATATATGTTAAGGATATTGAGAAAATATTTAGTTTTATTTATATATTCTTGTCTCTATGAATGAAGTAACAAACTCATGCATGATAATAAAATATATTTTTGTATTTATAAGTGTTGTATAAGATTTTGTGACAACACCTTGGCACATATCATTCTATAGCATGTACAATAAATCCAACCAATGAGCTATTTCATGACATCCCTTTTATGAAAGTATGACACTAAGCAATATCACCATGGTAATATCCTTACTAGGAAAAAATTGGATAATCCTAAGTGTTGTTTGTTGATGTGTTAGCCTCATTTTAAAACTTGTCAGTTTTCATTTTTATCATCAAATCCCCTTATTCATGTTAGTTTCATGTATCAAACCTAGTATATATACATTAGAGGATAAAAGTTCATCACTTCAACTAGAACTATCAAAACACTTACCCATCTTTGCAAGATTTATGAAAATAGTTTAATCTTAAAAATTGTAATGAATGATGAAAAACTATTTTGCAAGGATGTTCCTAATTATGCCGAAGGTGTTTCCTTATTTGAATCAAATGTGCTAACTTTCCATATCAATGGTGTACATCACAAGATAGATGTGAATGACCATTGATGTGTCCTTGATTTTACATTACACATACTGTGTTGCCACTTTTCATCTTCTCTTTATTAGCAATGCCAGCGAATTGTGACCAAGAGAACACATAATACTACTTTAAGTCATGAATGCGAGGGCATCATTTTTCTCTTCCCTAAACAAAATAATTATCCATCTTCCACGACTCATCTAACTTACGTTGCCCTTCCAGATAAGAAAACACTGATGTTAGAATAGAGAATGAATTAATCCAAAAAAAATGAGCAAGATTTGAGGGTTTTTAGATAACAAAATTACGCACTTTGAAAGTAATTATTAGCTGATAGTTAGCCGATGTGGGCATTGGCCACTGAAATTTAATGTTCTTATGCCACAATATCTTTTCAAGAGTTTTTCATGAGCGATTTCGTAAGCTGATGCCTAAAAATAACAAAAGTGAGGAACACTAATTATACCAATTCTTCTGCATCTCTTTCCATGTGCACTTCAATGGAATGTGTGAATTTGGCCCTTCTAAGCGAGCTTTCCAAGCCAAGTTTTTTGAGCGTACAAGGCTGTGATAAAATCCCTTTCCAACTAATTTGACTCGCACCCTATTTTGTTGATTTTTACCTTATCTATTGATACCACCTCTTTTTAATGGATTTTTAGTTTTCTTTTGGCAAGTTTGACAGTCATTTTCCTTGGTGCTAAGTTGTTGCAATGTATATATCAAATGACGGGAAGACGTATTCCTCTTGACCCATTTCCTGGTTTTGCGTTAAAGGGGATATGCATGTTTACTCATGATTTTGCAATGGTTTCATTTCAAAGAACTTGGAAACTGGTATTCCTATATTTCCTCCTCCTTAGTATTGTTGCTAAATTCAAGGACAAGATTTGATCAACACCAAATCTAATCTTGATAATGAATGATTCGGCTTTCAAATAGGTATCCAAGTTCACCAGTAGACCATATGAGAGTACTTTCATGGTTCATTTCCCTAGAGTAGACCAAAAACCCCTAAAATTTTAGTAGGGTTATAGAAATCTACATGAAATTTGAAGGAAATCTTGTTCCAGAAGGAGGTATAAGCGTATGCATGGGAGACGGTGGGAAAAAAAACTATCATTGACTCTTAGTGATGATTTTCAAATTAAAGGTGGTTGGTTATGGAATCTCTACTTTGCTAATAGTATTCCCCTTCCAAGGGAATTTAATCATGGAAACCCATAAATAATTGACACCTTTATTATATTCCTTAATATTCTAAAAAGAGAATTGATTTTCTAAACTCATATGATTTCCTCTTTGCCATGATGGCATCACGCCAGTGTATGGTTAAATATTGGTATTCAATTGGAATGAAACACTCACTCAAGAATTTAGCTATGAGAGTCCATATCAAGGGTAAGTGCACAAAGATGGGGGACCAAAAAGGGGGTATAAGATGCCACTTTTTTTTTCTAAAATCGGCAAACTTCAAACTTCAACGAGAAATCGAAGATAGTTAGACTCAAAATTTTAAGATGCGACAAGAACAAGAGTTGTAATACTCTGAATCTAGTTTCTAAACTACTAATTTATTTTAAAAATGGTGCAGATTAAGGCCCTCATAAAGGGGGAACACCAAAAGTGGTCCTGTCTTTTGTGAAAAAACATAACATAGCATCTGGTGTGCTCCCCCTAAAATGTTAACTTTTTTTTTGAATTTTCTTAATCGCTCCAGTGAGAAGTTAGCTAACACCACGTAGTTTATCTTGGATTTTTTTGCTAATTTTTTGATTAATGTATATTTTTTAATGAATTTTCGAAGTGCACACATCCTAAAAATGTGAAATTTCTGTGTGCTCCCCCTAGAAATCATCGAAAACTAATCAAAAATCATTTTTTTAAAAAAGTGTGTATAATGGAGTCTAGTTTCTAAAAAAGTAACTTGTAAAATTCGACGAACGAGGACAAATCTATACCCAAAATATTGCACGTTAGTTTTTGACAAAAATCAGACATACAAAAGAAATTAGAGATGAAAAGCTTAACATTTAATTAGAATTCAAAATGAATTATATGGTTAGATAGCTAACAGAGATATCTACAATACCACGTTGTCTGATTTTAACGTTATTGAACCACAAGTAAACCTGATGAGGAGCACACAAGAAAAGATGTGAATTTTTTCTATGTTTGTTGGAAAACATGGCTCATGCTTATTTGAATCCTTCAAGCCTTTGGGTTGGATCTCCAAAGAAAATCCAAGCCTTAGGCTTGGTGGATTCTAATGCATTACAAAGCGCGCTAGCGCTATTCAAATTTATGACTTGAATAGCGTGCACGTGCTATAGTGCACATGCACTATTCAAATTTATGACTTGAATAGCGTGCATGTGCTATAGCGTGCATGCACTATTCAAATTTATGACTTGAATAGTGTGCATGCACTCTAGCACGCACACACTATAGTGCGTACGCGCTATGTAACATCTAAAAAAGGCTTGAGTGAGAGAAACAGTGAGAGAAAGATTAAGAAGGTGGCGGGGGTTGAGAGAGGAAGAGAGACAATGAGAAGGTGAAAAGGATAGGAGAGAGAGAGAGAGAGGGTGAGAAGGTGAGATAGAGAGAGAGAGAGGTGAAAAGGAGAGAGGGAGAGAGAAACACCTACACACACAGAGGCTGTGATAATACTAGAGAGAGAGAGAGAGAGGGTAAGATGGGGAAATAGGGTTTACATAGCGCGTGCATGCTATAGTGTGCACGTGCTATGTTTTAAATTCAAACCATAGCGCTAGCATGCTATAGCGCCTCTCTCTCTTTCTCTCATCACCCTCTCTCATCTCCCTTATCACCTCTCTCCCTCCCTCCCTCCCTACTGCCCTCCCTCTCCCTTTGTCACCCCCTCTCTCCCTTTACCACTTTTAGAGGGTTTACATAGCGCATGCGTGCTATAGTGCATGCGCTATGTTTTAAATTTAAACCATAGCGCTAGCACGCTATCATTTAAATTGCCCAAGCCATAGTGTGTGCATGTTATAGAGCGCACACGGTTTAGTGCATACACACTATGGTCGTTAGGGGGCCAAAAATGATTGTGGCATCTTTTTGGTCCCCCATCTTTGTGCATATACCCTTAAATGAACCACCTAAACCCTCAAAAGCACCTTATTGCATCCTAGTTGAAGTGACTTTAATCCTTTTATGATGCTCATTGACAGTTTGGCATGAAGGATTAGTGACTTGACTACTCAAAAATGGAAGATTCAAATGCAATGAAAAACTAGAAATGAGATTAGAATGTGAGACTAACAATGCTATAATGAAAGCAAACTAGATTAACAAATGCAAGATTATACTAAGAAATGAACCAAGCTAAAAATGCAAGAGAGCTACTAAGCATATGAAGAAAGTAACTAAGAACTAGGAATTCAAAATAGAAAGATTACTCTAGAATGCAAGAATGCTAGTGTTAGATAATTGAGAGGGGGGGGGGGGGGGGGGTGAATCAGTTATGTTCAGTTATCCTATAGTCCCAAATTCCTTTTTGATGTATAGTATCAACTTTAAATAAATAAACTAAACAACTCGGTAATAAATTGTGTATGACTTACTGATTAATTAACCGAATGTCAGATAATGCAAACCAACTAGTAGTTAACATATACCGATCTAACCAGTTACTATGATGTGTAAAGTAAAATATCAAAACATCACATCCATACACATTTAACACTTGATTTTTAATGTGGAAACCCTATTAAGGGAAAAACCATTTGGGACCGGTAACCCAAATATTTTCACTCTTCTAAAGTGCACTCAATTAAGAGCCTACCTTGTTAAAGGTTACAAACACACTATAAGGTGTGACCTTGTTAGAGGATTTATCACTTGGTTAAGAGATTTTGACTATAGAAATGGTTAGAAAGTAACAGTGTATGACTTGATTCAAATGCAAATTCTTTTTCTTGTATTTAGATCTATGCTAAGCTGAATATCATCCTAGTCATCATAATCTCTTCATTCTCCTTCTTCCTCTTATTCTGTTCTACTCATTTATCTCCTTCTATCACTTGGTTTGGTCTACAAAATCACTTGGTTCTCACTTTAACCTATCTAACTAGCTTCGTATGTATGCACCAGCAATTTGCATCCTACATGCAATCTTTTCCCTCCTCTTTTGTTCTTATTGTTGTCTCCTTATATAGACATGTGAAACCATTTTTATTTCAGCCATAGATTTTGCCTCTTAATCTCCATCGTTGGTTTTTCCTCTTTAACCTTCCTTGGAACTTGTGCCTTAAGATAGAAAAGCCAAAGGCATGCCCAAACTACCAACCTCCTGTGTGAACAACACACAGAAGGAAATTACACAAAATAGGGAGGGAGAGAAAGAAGAGATCTGATATATTAATCACCATAAAAAGATTTATACATGCTAGGCTATCAAGCCTTCTCGGTAATGGATAAAAACAATCAGAATCCCATTAAAACAATCCTCCAACATTGAGGATTCCACTTTCAGATCCTATCTCACACTCAAAACTGATGCCTACAACTATAACATACTTTTCTATTTATACAAGAGGCTACCGAAACAAGTCGGCCTTCAGATCCAACATTGGAGAAGGGAACGACAATATGTAGGTCCACACACTTCCCAATTAGCAATGTAACTATTAACTCCACAACCAAAACTAAATGCATGAGTCAGCCTCAACAAAAATCTAGAATAAACCACTCAGTGAGAAAGGTTACCGAGCAACAGGAAACCAACTTGGTGAATCAACCGAACCAACTCGGTGAATGAAGGAACCAAGTAGTGACCGAGCTTTGTCGGTAGAAACAAGAATACATCACTGAGAGACCAAAAGAAGCTATCGAGTATAACTAACAACTCTAACTTGTTTTTGGTGATACGGGATTGCCAAGAACTTGAGATGCTCCTGCATTAGACACATGGAGTTGTTTTGAGATGGTTCTCTAAATCATGCAGTAGGTACAACCTGAGATAAATCCAAATCAAATTGTGTGATCCACAAACTTTCTTCAATTGGTCTATTTTTCTATTTTACCAGAAATTCCATGTACACTTTTCCTCTTCTGCTTCTGCCAACTCTTTGTTCCAAAATCTGCTCAACTTCTTATGTCCATTTCTTAGGATAATCATTCGGTACTGTCATTTCTTCATCAGGTTCATGATACTCATACAAGTTTACAATTTTGAATATAGGTGATATATCCATGTCATCAGGTAACTCAATATCATAAGCATTTCCACTATCAAACTTCCTCAATATCTTGTACGAACCAAATTTCTTCATCTTCAATTTTCCATAGGTTGCAACAAGAAATCTTCCTTTCTTCAAATGAACCATTAATTCATCCCCAACTACAAAATTATTATGTCTTCTTGATCTATCTGCTCTGTCCTTGTATTTTTTATTACTATGTTCCAACTTATGTTTCACTTCCTCATGCAATATCTTCATGAACTCAAAAAATTCTTCTCCTTCAACACTTCTCTTTTCTTCACCGACAATGTTCTTCAAATATGATATACCTCTCAGTTGTGTGCCATTAACAATCTCAAAAGGTGTTTTTCCATACTTCTATTCACTGAATTATTGTATGCAAACTCTTCTTGTGCCAACATAGAATCCTAATTACTTAGTTTATCTCCAACTAAGCATCTCAAAAAATTACCCAAACTTCTTTTTACAACCTATGTCTATCCATCAGTTTGTGGGTGAAATGTAGAACTATACCTCAACTCGGCACCCAATGTTTTCCATAGAGTCTTCCAAAAGTAACCAACAAACTTCTTGTCTCGGTTAGAGATGATACTCCTTGGTAATCCATGCAATCTAACAATTTCCTTAAAGAAAAGATCTACTATATGCACTGCATCTGATGTTTTTCTATAGGGTATGAAATGTGCCATCTTCGAAAATCTATCCACAACAACAAATATGTAATCATTACCTCTTCCTGTCCTTGGTAATCCCAGAACAAAATCCATGCTGATATCAATCCAAGGTTTCTCGAGAATAGAAATCGGTGTATACAATCTAGTATTCTGACTTACTCCGTTTGCAACTTGACAAACTCCACAACTTTTCACAACTTTTTGAACATCCTTATACAAATGTGGCCAAAAGTATCTCTCCTTAAGAAAATTCAATATTTTGTCAATCCCAAAATGTCCAGCCAAACCACTACTATGTTTCTCCTTTATCAAATTATTTCTCATTGATTCTCTCAGTATACATAAATGAATACCTTTGAACAACATACCTTCTTGAATGAAATAGTCTTCCCATTTAGTACGCAATTGATCTTGAATAGGTTCTCCGCACTTTCTCTCCAGCTCAGAAAAATCAGGATCAGTTTAATACAAATCTTTCATGTCATCAAAACCAAGAACTTCAGTTCTCATTTTAGTCATCAAAGATTTTCTTCTACTCAATGCATCAACAACTTGGTTAGTGAATCCACTCTTATGTTTTATCACAAATTTATAATTCTGTAAATACTCAACGCATTTCATATCTCTGATTCAACTTATTCTGGCTGCCCAAATACTGTAAAGCCTTATGTTCAATATACAACACGAATTCACTCGGTATCAAATAATGTCTCCATTTATTTAGGGATTGAACAATAGAATAGAATTCTTGATCATATACAAAATATTTCCTCTTTGCATCATTCAATTTCTCACTAAAGAAATCAACAGGTTTACCTTCTTGACTGAACACAACTCCTATTGCACTGCCACTTGCATCATATTCAACTTGAAATACCTTATTGAAATAAGGTAAAGCTAACATAGGAAATTCAGAAACCTTTTGCTTCAAAGTATCAAAACTTTTATTAGCTCCATGTGTCCACTTGAATTCTCTTTTATCTCCTCTCATAGTCTAAGTCATAAAATTACAAATTGAACTAAAATTTTTGATGAATTTTAGGTAAAAACTTGCTAAACCATGAAATGATCTTACCTCACTAGCATTTTTAGGTGTAGGCAAATTCAAAATAGCTTCAACCTTCTCAGGATCCATTTTCAAACCATCACCTGAAATCACAAATCTCAAATATACAATTTCTTCTTTCGTGAAGGAACACTTTTTCAAATTAATCAACAACTTTTTTTTCTTTCAATTTCTGTAATACTTGTTTAATGTGAAACAAATATTCTTCTTTGGTCTTACTGAATATCAGAATGTCATCTAGGTATAGAATCACAATTTACCCAAGAATTTCTTCAAAATCTCATTCATCAATCTCATCAAAGTACTTAGTGCATTAGTTAAACCAAAATGCATAACTAGCCACTCATACAAACCTTTTCTTGTCTTGAAAGTAGTCTTCCATTCATCACCTTCTCTAATTTTGATATGATGATATCCACTTTTCAAATCAATTTTGGTAAAATACTTTTCTCCACTCAAGCTATCCACTATGTCATCCATTCTCGATATAGGAAACCAATATTTCCCTGTTATCTTGTTGATTTCTCTAGAATTAGTACACATTCGCCACTCTCAATTCTTCTTAGGTGCCAATACAATTGGTATTGCACATGGACTAAAAATTTCTCATATCAAGCCTTTCTTTAACAATTCTTGGATTTGTTGGTTAAGTTCCTCATTCTTGGTAGGTGTCAACTGATGTGGTAATTTATTCGGTAAACTAGCTCCAGGAATCAGATCCATACAATGATCAATGATTCTCTCCGGCGGTAAACCATCAAGGACATTATCAGAAATGATCTATCTATACTGGGTGAGTATCTTATCAACCTCTTCAGGGATACTATCCACTATTTTATCACTCGGTTTGTTAGGAATCACAACAAAACATACATCATTCTTCTTTAAATCCTTAACAAACTTTCTTCCTTCCATCAAACAAACTTTCATAGATGTGAAAACATTACCAACAGATTCTTCAATCAAGGGTAACAAGATTTGTCTTCTTCCATCAACCCAAATAGTATATTTATTCATAGCATGTTTATCATATTTCCAAGGGCTACCCAACAAAATATGACAATGGTGCATAGGCATGATATCACATAACACCTTATCATAGTACTTGCCAATTTTCAAATTCACATAACACTCTTCACTTACCAATAGTGTATGCTCATCCTTGATCCATGGAATTTGATAAGGCTTTGGGTGTTCCAACCTTTCCAACTGCAAATCTACAACCATTTCCTCAGATGCCATATTCTCCGAGCTTCCACTGTCAATGATTACCTTCCACACTTTATCAACAAATTTTTATCTAGTCTTGAACAAACTTTTCCTTACCGGATCTTCCTTATTACTTTCAATCCATAGTGCTCTTTTGACCATCAAGTTCTTTTCCTTATTTGGTTCATTCGATGAGTCTTCTTGTACCAAAGAATTTCTACTGTTACCAACCTTCTTGTTTGCATGTGTACACTCAAATGACCTATGTACTTCTCCTCCATAATTGTAACAAGTTCCTCGGAATCCACCTCTACTATAGCCACCTTAGTAGTCACTGCCTCTTCCTCTAGAAGAAATTTCACCTTTCCACTCAGTCTTTCCTTTATCTTGATTTGTTTTGTCTTGATAAGATCTATTATTTTTACCATAAGATCTACCTATTCCTCTAGGGAATCTACCACCTCTTCCTCTTTTTCTTTTCTCATGTCTTTTGTTTAATTTCTCCTAAGCTTTCAGGGAAAACTGATAAGCCTCTTCAATACTTTCCAACTTGACCAAACTACTTTCCTCTTGAATAGAAACTCTTAACCCATTCAGGTATCTAGCAATTCTTTCCACCTCATCCTCAATATGTCCAGATCTGATGTCTAATCTATAGAATTCCTTAGTATAGTCTTTTACTGAGCTATCTTTCTACCTCAAACTTTGCATTCTCCTAACTAGGTTAATTTGATAATCACAAGGTAGAAACTTGCCTTTCAACTTATTCACCATCTTATTCCATACCTTGATTTTTTCTTTTCCTTTCCTCTTTCTGTCCAATTGTAGATGCTCCCACCATAAGGATGCATGATTTTTTAATTTTGTACTTGCAATTTTCACCTTCTTTTCCTCGGGGACATTTTCGTATTCAAAATACTTCTCCATCTTAGTTATCCAATCCATCAACTCATCCAAAAGAATCATACCACTATATTCAAGAGGATTGAAGTGCATTGTAGACTTAAAGTTTGTCAATGCTTTAAAAAGTCTTTCTTGACCTTGATCCATCACAGGTGTAGGTTCTTCTTCACCATGTTCATCTTCAGCTTCTTCATCACTAATATCCTCCAGATGTCTTCCTCGACACTGGGTTGTCTCAACAACTTCTAACCTAGTAAGAATCTGCCTTAGCATATTAGCTAAGCTTGGATCTGCATCTTGCCTCCCATGAACCATCTTGAAACCCTCTACAATTGTAGGTTAGATCATAATCTGTCACCCTACAACAAATACCAACTAGGGTTACAAGAAGGAACCCTTGACCAAAGACCTAAATTCACAAATCTAGGTCAAGATCTAACCTTAGATCTGATACCACCTGATTCAAGTAGGGTAAGGTAGTGGGGCCAAAGGAATGCCCAAACTACCAACCTCCTATGAGAAAAACACACATAACAAAATTACATAAAATAGGGAGGGAGAGAATGCATAGATCTAATATATTAATCACCATAGAAAGATTCATACATGTCGGGCTATTAGGCCTTCCTAGTTATGGCAAAAAAAAATTAGAGTCCCAGTACAACAGTCCTCCAACATCAAGGATTCCACTTTCAGATCCTATCTCCTACTCAAAACTGATACCTAAAAGTACAACATACTTTTCTATTTATACAAGAGGCTACCAAAACAAGTCAGCCTTTAGATCCAACATTGGAGAAGGGAAGGAAGATATCTAGGTCCACATGCTTCCCAATGATCAATGTAACGATTAAATCCACAACCAAAATTAAATGCACAAGTTGGCCTCAATAAAAATTCATAATAAACCACTCAGTGAGAAAGGTTACTGAGCAACAGGAAACCAACTCGGTGAATCAACTGAGACAACCCAGTGAATGAAGGAACCGAGTAGTGATCGAGCTCAGTCTATGGAAACAAGAATACATCACCGAGAGCCCAAAAGAAGATACCAAGTATAACTAACAACTCTAACTTGTTTTTGGTGATACAAGATTGCCAAGAACCTAAGATGCTCCTGCATCAATTGTCTCCTTATATAGACATGTAAAATCATTTTCATTTCAGCCATAGATTTTTCCTTTTAATCTCCATTGTTGGTTTTGCCTCTTTAACCTTCCTCAGAACTTGTGCCTCAAGCCATTTTCAATATTCATTATTTGATCATCCTTGAATTTTTCCAATCGTAGATCTTCATCACAAAATTTGTCTTTATCCTTAGAATCTTTTAGATTCATCTAGCTCATCATCACATGTCGACAATCACATGTTGCTCCTTATTTCTCCTTCTCGATCAATATCGTGATATGTCAGTTTCTTCCTTCTCGGTCAATACCACATTCAGTGTACACTACATTTGCTCGGTGTACACCAAGTTCTTCATATACTGACCAAACTAACTTGTACACTCTTGACGATTTGAAAAGTTTTTATGAAACTGATCCTGATTTTATAGAACCTGGAAAGCATGTAAGGAACCGATCACAGATAATCGGAGTAAGTGGGTTGATTACTTCATTCAAGAAGGTATGTTGTTCAAAGGCATTTAGTTATGTATACCAAGAGGATCTATAAGGAAAATATAATCAAGGAGAAACATAGTGGAGGACTTGTAGGAAATTTTGGTATTGATAAAATAATGAGTTTGATTAAGGAGAAATACTTTTGGCCTTAATTGTATAAGGATGTTCATAAATTTTCTAGAAGTTGTAGATTTTTTCAAGTTGCTAAGGGAGTAAGTCAAAAAATAGGGTTATACACACCTTTACCTATTCCTAGTAGACCTTGGGAAGACATTGGCATGGATTATGTTCTTGGCTTACCGAAGACACAAAGAGGTAATGATTCTATATTTTTTGTGGTAGATTTTTTTTTAAAAATGTCACATTTTATTCCTTGTAAGAAAATATTAGATGTTATTCATATAGTTGATCTATTCTTTAGAGGAGTTGTGAGATTGCATAGGTTTCCTAAGACTATTATTTCTGACTAAGATAGTAAGTTTGCGGGATACTTTTGGAAGACACTTTGGAAGAAGATGGGTATAGATTTGAAGTTAAATTCTAAATTTCATCCACAAATCGATGGACAAAAAAAGTTGTGAATAGGAGTTTGGGTAATTTGATAAGATGTCTTGTTGGAGATAAACCTGGTAATTGGGATTTGGTTTTGGCACAAGCATAATTTTCATATAACAACTCAAAGAACTAGAGTACAAGTAAAACATCTTTTTAAATTGTTACTAGCATGCATCCAAAAGTAATATTTTATTTGAAAGATCTTGGTCTAGAAGAGAAGAGAATCGCTGAAGCAGAGGGATATGCTGAACTCATGAAAACTTTGCATGATGAAGTATAATTTGGAACGTAGTAATAAAAAATATAAGGATACAATTGACCAATCTAGGAGACATAAGAATTTTGAAGTTGGTGATGAAGTTATGATTCATTTCAAGAAATGAAGATTTCTTGTTGGAACCTATAGTAAGCTGAAGATGAAGAAGTTTGGGCCTTGTAAGATACTAAAGAAGTTTGGCAGTGGTAATTCTTTTGAGATTGAGTTACTGGTTGATATGGATATATCACCTATATTCAACATATTTTCATTTTCATGTATACATAATTTACTGATAATATATGTTATTTCTTATCTATGTGCAACACTTAATTAAGAAGTTTTGATCAAAATTTTATAAAAATCATGTATTTATTTCAAATAGCCATATCTGTTATAAAAATTTATTCCACCCCTATGCTTTTCTTGACAAGCCTGATACTTTTTTGATATAATTTCAAACATCATAATAAGCAACTCAACAAAATCTTAATGTGGCCACATATAAAGGCCTTGTATGATACGTTCTTGATATAATTTCAAACATCATAATAAACAACTTGAAAAACTCTTAATGTGGTCACAAATAGAGGCCTTGTATAATATTATACTCATTCTCAGACATTGAATTGACTTTCCCAAAAAAATTAAAAAGAAAAAATGTCTCACTCTTCCAATTTTCTGACCCAAAAACATTGCCACATCTAAAGGGTTTCAATATTAGATAACTTGATTAAATTGATTCAATATTAAAAATAAGGGAAATCGAGAAAGAAAAACCCGCACCTTCAATCTCATTAGTATCGTTGAGCTTCTACATTATCTTAGGAGAAAGTCCTCTTTGTCATTATTTTTCAAAAGAATAGTAGTTGAATATGTAGAAGGTGATAAAGATGCTATCATATAGAAGAAGGTATGATAAAAAAAATTCAGTATAAAATTTTTTTAGAAGTAAAGCGAACTTGCAAACTAAATATACCTTTAAGCAATCGAGATCATCCTAAAAGTCCTTGCACTCTAATGTAAAGTTCCTTAAAATACTTGATAACATTTCAATAAATAAACAAGTTTGCTAAGGTGAAGTTTACATAATATATAATGAGATATTTTATAATGGACATTGGAGATCACCCAACTCCTAGCCCTGATACATGACATACACGTTATTGTATAGACTAAAAAATATTCAATGCTAGATGAGGCAATCAAGTAGTTGAAGCATCTCCAACCACAATTGGAGTTTTCATAAAAAGATCTTTGCTAGACATTATGTTTTGTTGGATTTTCAGATATAGGATTGAATCTAAGGAGAAGTATATATTGGACATTCTATGAACTTACTCTTTGTCAATACCATGTTATGATATGACTTAGATGATGTGTCTCAGAAATGGAATGAACATTCCTCGCATGGTTATGACCTTGGGGATGCAGTAGTTGCAGATGTCTTTGTTAGAATAACTGAGAGGGGGGTGAATCAGTTATCCACAGTTCCAATTCAAAATGTATAATTCAAAACAATTTACTTAAACTTTTGTAGCTTGGTAACATAAAATACTATACTATTTGTGCTTTTACCGATTACCAGTCAATAACATATAATGATTACCGATCAAATCCAACATGCAATATATAAAGTATGATAACAAATAATCACCACAATGAACACATAACACAAAAGATTTAATGTGGAAACCTTGTGAAGGGAAAAACCACCTGGGACTGGCAACCCAAAAATGTTCACTCTTTTGAAGTGAGGTCGGTGAAGACCCAACCCTATTAAAGGTTACAAACACACTGTGAGGTGTGACCTTGTTAGAGGATTTTAGACCAACTATTATCGTCCAACCAACATTCACTATGGGGTTGACATGATAACAATGTTCATTCTATCAATGATACATATAAGACTTTCAAGTCCACTTTGTTAAGAGATTTCTCTGTTTACAATGGTTAAAATGTAACAACAGTTGATCTGATTACAATACAACTTCAATTGCAGATTATCAGTGTGTATGTGATTTTTGTACCTGATCTGTAGACACAACACTTCAGTAAAATATTAGAGGTTAGCTAAAATCAAAATCATGCAAGTAATTGAAAAACTAATCTAACCAGGCAATTTACTGCGTTCTAGTAGATGCGAGTATGTATTCTCAGATTATACCGAGATCAATGACCTTGACGACACCTAAACAAAGGATTTAAATGCAAAATCTAGATATGGAATGAATGCAATTAATCTATTTTTTTGGATTTTCTGTGCAATTATGATAAAACTTGATATGAATCTATGCTATATGAAAATTGATATGCTAAAATGATCTAACAATAATATTCTAAATGATATGGATACTATGCAAAAATAATGAAAATCTCACAACAAATTGAATTCTCAAGATTGATTCTCTAGTCTCCAATTCGGCAGCGCGAGTGTGCAATTCGTGGATGGATCAATAATGAAGAGCTGAAGCCTTAATTTATAGAACTCTAGGGCTTCGGAGGTGCATGAAAAAAAGCCATAAATCACTCAAATAACTCATGTTGATTTTTGAGTTATTTTTAAATAAAGGATAATTAACTCACAAAAACATGCAAAAGCAGAGTTTAACTCAAAATAGAGTTTAGCTTTAATTGATAATTGATAGTCGTCTTCTTTTCTTGATTGTGCATGTTTTATTTATGAATTAATTTAATAATAAAGTGATTTATTTCCAACTTAACTAATTTTGAAAAATAAAACAATTGATTTATGGATTAATCAATCATTTTTCAAACTTTTATTAAAAAACAATATTATTAAAAATTGACAACTTGCTTTAATTAATTAAATAAGAATTTAATCAATTATTCATAGGATTTTGGATTTATTGTTAAAATTAAATAATACAATTTAGGAATAAATAGAATTAACTTCAATTAAACAATTAAGTGGCAGAATTAAATCTAATTAATTAAATATTGAGAATATTCAATTAATCAAACTTTAGGATAAATAGGATTTATCGCCAAATAATCATTAAATCAAAGATAATTATGATGATTAGGAATATTACTAGGAATATTCCCTGATGCAGAATTTGAGATAATCAATTAGGATTCGATAATGTGCTGATGTGCCTTAGGTTAGGACTTCGATGTCGATTTCATTCGATTTGTCGATATAGGAGGTTAATGAACTTATAGCCCATTTTTGGGGTATTACAATCAGATCTATGTTAATCCCATTCAAATCCTCTGATCAATATATCAATTTTGTATCAACAATAATCAATGACTTACTGTCGCTTGGTAATAGCTTTCTGACGCTCGGTAAAATCTACAGTTCAGTTCTCCTTAACCAGTTTGATTAGGCATACATGAAGCTTGTTCATGCGATAATTCTGTAGTCTCCTTCTTCCGGCATAAGTTTCATAAAGAAACCCTAGTCTCTTAAATAGACAAGTAAACCATTTTCTTCTCCTCCACAAGATTTTGTCGCTTATTCTCCTTCGTCCATTTTGCCGCTTAAACCTTTCTCGACTGATGTGTCAGTAACACATTTTAATTCCATCCTTTAGATCTTCCTTGAATTATGCTAGTCGTTGATCTTCATAACAAACATTATCTCCATCTCTAATTTTGATGTACTTTACAGCTCATCAATCCTTATCGACTAAACTAATCATTTAGTTCCTTTTCTCCTGCTCGGTTAACAAAAAAATGTGTTGGTGAACACAAGCTCAGCTTATACTATGTTCGGTATACACTACACTGCTCGGTGTATACTGCGAAGCTTCATCAATTGACCACACTACCTTGTGTCTTTCAGTTCTTTTCCTCATCATAGATGAATGAAACATAATCAAGTCAATAACATAAGGTCATAGACTCATCAACAAGTTACCCGATGTATTCCTTATCCTCATTTGTCATATACATCTTCCTCATGTAGATATTTCTATTCTTGATCTCTTTTACTCCTTTTCTACAGATGTTTAGGTATTGTAACTTACAAGATAAGTGTTGTCAAACTAGTTGACATCAATGACAACATATTAATGATTTAATCATATTACATATCTAATCAGCAACTCAGTGATCTCTAATCACAGATCTTCAATTAGGTTCTAAATCAGTTGTAGTTCATCAATCTCTCCCTTTGGCATTGATGGCAACTCAAGTAATATGAAATATACCATACACATACCAAACATGTATTCTACAACTCTGTGAACAAATGTTGTACAAGCTCTCCCTAGCTTAATATGTTTAATCACTATGTTACTCAACAACATTATCAATGCAACTTTGACATTCTACAGATATAATCTTTTCAGCTCTTGGATTCCTTCTTCTGTTCTCAGTAACTGATCTTCAGTGCTCTCCCTTTCTTTCAGTTTGTCTCTCCCTTAGATAGATGTTTCAGTGTTCTCATCGGTGCATATTGTTTCATATTGTTTATCTCTCCCTTTGACAACAATGCCAAATAAACAAATAAACATACAGCTCTGTAGTAGCTATGTAACTCTCTATTATTCAGTGCATTCTCTGTATCTCTGTATACTGATATGCCAATATATTCTAGTTCTCCATACTTTTCACAACCTTAGACCTGATCCAAAGTGTGAACTATGTTGCATCAACATGTATGATCTTCTGATAAGATTAGGCTAATGCAACATCTAGATCACATTAGTGACCGGTAGATAGGGGACGGACCCCAAGTCTAGTCCTCAAGTATTCAAATGTGTCCTTTGGTAGAGGCATTGTAAATATGTCTACAAGTTGTTCTTTAGATGTAACAAATTTTAGCTTAACTTTCTTCTCCTGTACTTGTTCTCTTAAGTAGTGATACTTAATAGATATATGCTTTATTTTAGAGTGCATCATTGGATTCTTTGAAATTTTTATTGCACTTGTGTTATCACAATATATAATCACCAGCTCAGTGATTACCTCATTCATACCTTCCAACACTTGCTTGATATATGCAATATTTGAACAGTTTGTAGTAGCAAAAATATACTCTGCTTCGGCTGTAGATTTAGAAATGCAAGCCTTCTTCTTACTTGTCCATGTAACAAGTCTTTCACCAAAGAAAAATGCTCCTTCGGTGGTACTTTTTATGTCATCCACATTTCCAGCCCAATCAGCATTGGTATACACTTTGAGTTCAAATTTGCCTTCTTTAGGATACCATAATCCATAATCTTCTATTTTCTTCAGGTATCTTAAGATTCTCTTTGTAGCAACCATGTGTGACTCTCTAGGATTTGCAGAAAATCTTACAACAATTCCCACAACATGTGCTATGTCTGGTCTACTATGCACTACATACATTAATTTACCAATCATAGATTGGTACAGTGTCTAGTTCACCTCTGTAGTTTCATCTTCCTTAGTCAGTTTACATCCAGTAGCCATCAATGTTCCCACAGGTTTAGCATCTTCCATGCCAAATGTCTTCAATACTTGATATATTTGGATTGTGTGATGAATATACCATCATTCTGTTGAATCACTTGTAGTCCTAGAAAGAACTTAATCTCTCCAAACATAGACATTTCAAATTCACTTCTCATTTCATCAGCAAATGACTTATAGATTTGATCTTGTCCTCCAAATATTATGTCATTTACAAATATTTCAATAATAAGAATAGTATCATCAGTATCTCCTTTCATATACAAATTGTTGTTCTCACTTGTTCTAACAAATCCAATACTTAACAAATAAGTATACAACCTCTCATACCAGGCTCTACGTGCTTGCTTCAAACCATATAAAGCTTTATGTAATCTACATACCATATCTTTATTTTCTCGATCCATGAACCCTTCAGGTTGTTCTATGTAGACTTCTTCTTCAAGTATTCACTAGTACATTTGAGACCTTTTTCCAACTACCGAGTATCCAAATTTAGACAGTAAACTGTCGCTTAAGTGACACCACCCGGTGTCACAATTTTGCAGTCAAAAAACCAATGGTTCTATCAGGCGTCATAATTATGACAACCTTGTCCATCGCTAAAAGAGGGTTCCAACACAACGAGCCTGTCGTCGGACTTATTTATGGTCATTGCAATTGGGACGCATACCCATCACAACAAATAACAAATGATGGTGACCCGTTAGAAGCTTCCAACAGGTATCCATCATTTGTAACATGTTCGTTGACAGAAATGCTTTTATTGCAATGGATATTTGTCAAAAATTTAAAATGCATATCCATCATTTGTAGTTTGTAATGATGAATATGTTGTACGTGCGACAGACATGCATTAGACATTTACGATGGATATCTATCATTTATGGTTATTTTCTGACAGCGATGCTGTTAATATGACAGATAGATGTCGATGTTTGCGATGGAAAACTATCGCTATTTTAAAGCTGTCGTAGTTACGACGATAATGAATTTTAAAAAATATATATATAAATTTATCGATTGAGTTGGTATCGATTCAGAATGGTGTTCTTGCAGATCTGGTTCCTGCTCATGATTTGGTTATGGATCATTCAGAGATAAATTTGCAGTAGATTCGGTAGTAGCTCGTGGATTATTGAGTTGAGTCTAGAGACTTGGATTTCAAATGGATCCTACCGAATCAAGACTTGTGACAGTGAATGCTCTAGCACAATTTGGAGATAACTTTGTAGTAGATTCGGTAGCAGCTCGTGGATTATTGAGTTGAGTCTAGAGACTTGGATTTGGAATGGATCCTACCAAATCAAGACTTGTGACAGTGACTGCTCTAGCACAAGAAGCTAGTGCGGCGATCAGAGATGCATTCTTCCTGATGTGTTCATGGGATATATGCAGACCTAATTGCATTCAGATCTAATTCGAGCGACTTCTTGACTTCTTTGGTCTAAATTTGATGTGTGGGTTCATGGTGCAGTTGATATATATTTCTCGTACGTGGATTGAGATCCTAAATTATTGAGCTTCTCTTTGTTTTGAGAATAGTTTAACATTCTCTACTTAAAATGGCCAAGCACGTGAAGGTGGAAGCTCATCTGACCCCTCCTAGGAGCCTCTTATGACCCTTTACAATATTTTAAGATCTCTAAGATGTATTCTTAGGGATCGTAAATGGTCGTAAAGAGTCATAAGGGGTCCTGGGACACAACAGACAAGAAACATAAATGTAGGTATCATGGTCACAATTTTTTGGAAACACAACATAATTAAGTGGTATACCCATATGATGCAACACAACTACTCCTCCATTTCCATGGCTACACTGCGTAAACAAAACCCAAAGATGAAGAATAAATTTAGAGAGCGCAAGAGGAGAGAGATAATGACCAAAATAATATAGGGACCTGTATTACTTTGGTCGTTCTCTCTCTCCTTCGCTCTCTACATTTATTTTTTATCTATGGATTTTGTTTGCCGTAGTGTAAACTTGGAACTGAAGGAGTGATATATAGTTGTGTTGCATCGTCTGGTTATACCATTCAATTATGTTGTGTCTCCAAAAAAATGTGATTATGATGCCTACATTTATGTTTGTCAGCTGTTGTGATATCTACATTTATGTTTCTCATTTGTCATGTTTATGTGCATGTTCTTTATGTGTATCTACTAGAAATTCTAAAAAAAAATTTAGTATCTACAATAGCCCTATGTTAACCACATTTACGCATATGTTACCAACAAAGTAGTGCACAAAATACACAAATAAGGCATCACATAAATATGATTTCTGCTTTCACCATTGAAGCAATCTTGGCGGCACTAGCTGCCTCTTGAGCCTTGCACAAGTTGCACTCATTTCCTACATTAGGTATACATGTAGATGGGATAGATGTAAATGTGGTTTGATTGACCCACCGAAAGTATTGACATCCATTATTTCCCTGACAATACCAAATGCACATCAGTTCTTCGTAAAATGATTAGTTGTCACATTATTTTTAAACATAAAATATAATTACGTATCCAGACCTTTTTCCTATTTGGGCAAACCCAAAATTGACGCCCATGATTACTTGTTGTGCATGACATCTTCAACATGCATGAGCCAGCACCACATTGACACATAGGCACATTGATCGAAGTCATCGACGCTATTTTGACAAATATTGCATTGTCATTACTTTGTTCATTCATACTAATTATAATTACAATAAAAAGAAACATACTAATGTAGACTTGCACATTTTTTGGCTAAGTCGAAGTCTTTGGTTTAAATCACTAGACATTCAAAATAAAATGACAAACCAAAGACAACCATGCAATTGTAAAGAAAGGTAATTTGCTTAATTACATCACTAATTTTTGCATGTCTAAATACTGGTGTCTTTCAAGTGATTTGATTCTTGTCATGCCCACTACAAATGAGAACAGTCTTAACTAGTGAGGTTATTTAAGCATATAGAGATTAAATACACTATTTTAGAATGAAATTTCTCTTAACAAAAGATCAAAGATATATAAGTAGGACATATAAAACAAGGTGAATAAGAGTAGTACATATAAAACAATCGTTAGAACATGCCAAACCTATTGCATAATTGTACATTTCATTCATGTCATTGATATTCTTCTTCATCCATCTCATCATCAAGATCATCATCATCGATGACATCATCACCACCACTATTGTCATCATCGTCATCATCACCATCACCATCATCATCATCCTCATCCTCATCCTCATCATCATAATCAGTAGCAACATCATCCTCATTAGCAGCAACATCATCGTCATCAGTAGCAACATCATCGTCGTCTTCTTCTTCATATTCTTCTTCGACTAGATCTTGATCGTGATCTGGTTCTACATCATCTTCCACTTCTTCATCTTCCTCGGTATCTTCTTCCATCGCATTATACTTTATCGATCTTCCTCTTGGATCATGTCTAACAACAAATGACCAACCTGGTTTATGTGGAACCTCTGAGTAAAATACCTACTCACATTGGCTTGGAAGAACATAGGGCTCTTCTCCAACTGGCTCAAACAACCTTGTATTAATCATTGGAAATCCATTATCATGTTCAATAACAGTTCTATCAGGATCATTTTTATTGAGTCGTAGTCTGTACCATTTCACAACAAAGAGAACTAATTTGAAAGAATTGAAGTCCCAGTCAAGTATATCAACCAAAATACCATAGTATCAATTTTGTGACTCTCAAGGATGTAATTCATTTCTAGATGAAATATTAGTCACCTGGAACACTGCACTTATCCCAGAATCACAAGTTCTCTTCGTGACATCCAAATTTTTGATGTGAAATTTATAACCATTAAAAAACATAGCCTTGTGGTGTTTCACCTGCAATAATGTCAAACATGTATAAATTATTGCATCACAAGTTGAAAAACATACGATTGATTAATTAACAAATTTATAAGTACCTGGTGATCTCTTAAACCATATGCTAAATCTATTTCCTTTTGTGTAACATTGAGATCTCCATTGTGATGAGCTTGTATAGCCAATGAAGACATGGATTCCCATGTTAATCTATGACCATCATGTTGACATCATTCAATCCATGCCATCATCCAATCTTGATTGTTTGCAATAAACAAATGTATTGCATCCCACTCTTTAGCAGCTATACAAAAGTAAATAGATGACTTACAACAGATTTATTTTGAAGATTAAAAATTAATTTACTACAATAAGATCTCATAATTTATTACCTTTTAGTTTCCTAAATCTACCGTTGCCCACCAAGTACTCCCCTTCAAATTTTATAATTGAGTCGAGATCCCAAATGCAATCTATATGGGACTTTGCTGCAAGATTAGGAAGATATTGAGTAACGCACACCATCATCTGGTATACCATATATCCCTCAACCATAGAACCCTCGGGACATGCTCTTTATCGTACCAAACCCTTCAAAAATTTCAACTGTCTCTCAACCATCCACATTGACCTAGCATGTATAGGTCCACACAATTCAATCTCCTCAACTTAGTGTATGAGGTAGTGTTCTTGTGCATTGAAAAAAGCTGGAGGTAAACACTTTTGCATTTCACACATTAATCGACAAATTCTTTTCTTCCAATAATTTATATCTTCTTTATGGATTTCTTTAGATGAAAACCACCTACAAGGGATTCAAGACATAAATATATAAATACGAGACTTTACAATATATTACTTGTTTGATATTATTGTTTGATATATTGAACAAATATCATTGCTTACCTCATGTATTTTCCAAGATCATATATCACTTGTTTGATATTATTGTCGAAGTTCTCTGGGAGAGATAGGGGTAGAAAATACTGCAACAATTGTCAACTGATCATTTCATACAATGAAAATTGAATGCAATTACACAAATATATTGTAAATACAAAAGACTATGACTTACCTTGATGAAGGTATGTCAATCATGTGTTTTCATCCCTGACCCAAAATTATTTTTCTTTGATATGAGATTGCTTATATCCGTAGCAAATCCTGTGGGAAATCAAATTTTTTGGATCACTTCTTTTATGGCATTACTTTGTTGCTTTGTTAATAACCAAGGAAGAGCACTTGCATTAATCTGGTCTCCATTGCTATTTGATTCAATGATATTTTTCATTGCATGATTGGAATCATGAATGTCACTACAAATTTTGCCAAGTTTTTCTTTGTCATGCCTTCCATCCAATATTTTCCACAGCGTCTCTATTACATTCTTTCTAATATGCATAGTATCAAAAAAATGCACAATTTGTAGATGCTCATAGTAGGGTAGCCTACTAAATTCTTTGGGATAACATTTTAGTCTCTTTGGAAGCTGTTCGGTGATACCTTCATGACCTTCAAGATCATCAACTACATAATTAGCCAACACAACACAATCAAAATATATAATTTTCAAACATCAACCATTAGGTGGAATGATATTACCTTGAATTCTATTATATTCCAACTGCCAAATGTGAGGTGTCATTCTTTGGGGCTTTGATGTAGTCTCTTCTTTCCTATTGAAAAAATAACTTTCTGCACTTTGATACTTATGATTTCTAGGGAGGAACTGCATATACTCATCAAACACCTATTTTCTTAAACTTTTGGAATGACGGAATTTCATCTTTGGACCACACATTGGACATGAAAATTTTCTCTTTGTTTGAAGACCTAAAAGATAATGATAAAATTGGATTAAATATGTATATTTTTAAAATTTGAATTATCCCGTACAACTAGAATTCACCATAACATACCAAAATAATGTGTCAACCCTAGAGCATCATGAATTGTCCACACAAGCATTGCATGGAATTGAAATTCTCTTTGTCCAATTGGTTAGGAGATGTCATACATAGTGAAACCATTCCATAACACCAACAACTCGTCGATAAGAGGCACAATATATACATTCATATCTTTCACTTGGTACTTACCTAGTTGAATTAACAACAACATCAGATAATTATTGTGGCCATTTCACTCCAAGACTTATAATTACATGTAGATAACTATAAAATAATAAGATACCTGGAACAATCATTGCCAACATAATGTTCTCTCTCTTTATTGACATCCATGGAGGAAGGTTATTGTTTATAACAAAAATAGGCCACACCAAGCAAACAGATTTCATCTCTCCATGTGGATTGACACCGTCTGCTGCCAGCGAAAGCTTGAGATTTTGAGGTTCCTCTTTAAAGTGTGGCCACTTTTCCTCTATGTCCATAAATGATGAACCATCTACAGGCATTCGAATAATGTCATCTTGACTCCTACCGCGTGCATGGTAATCCATAAATTGTGCCAAGCTATTACACCTGAATAATCATTTCAGACGTGGAATAATGAGGATGTGACGAAGAACCTTGTGAGACACCTTTTTTGTCACTTGATCATCTTGATATTTGATCGTATGGCATTCAGGGCATTTTGTTCCATTTTCATGTTCTTTATAATAAATAATATGATCTTCAGGACAAGCATCTATTATTTGATACTCCATTTCAATATGTTTCATAGTGCCACATAATTCTCAGTATGAGCAAGGGAGAACATTTGATGGTGGTAACATAAAGTCACCTATCAATCTGCAACAAATAATATAAGTCATTACTATAAACAATCTTAATGATACATGTTTCACCTTTTATAGACTATAATGACGTATATGACAAATCTTAGCATACGTGACATTGCTATGTTGGATAAACCATTCATTATAATACCCCAAAAATGGGCTATAAGTTCATTAACCTCCTATATCATCAAATCATATGAAATCGACATCAAAGTCCTAATCTAAGGCACATCTAAACATCATCAAATCTAATTGATTATCTTAAATTTTGCATCAGGAAATATTCCTAGTAATATTCCTAATTATCTTAATTATCTTTAATTTAATGATTATTTGGCGATAAATCACATTTATCCTAAAGTTTGATTAATTGAATATTTTCATATTTAATTAATTAGATTTAATATTTGCCACTTAATTATGTAATTAAATTTAATTATATCTATTATTAATTGTATTATTTAATTTTGACAATAAATCTAATATCATATGAATAATTGATTAAATTCTTATTTAATTAATTAAAGCAAGTTGTCATTATTTAATAATATAGTTTTTAATAAAAGTTTGATTAAATAATTGATTAACCCATAAATCAATTGTTTTATTTTTAAAAGCAGTTAAGTTGGAAATAAATCACTTTATTATTAAATTAATTCATAAATAAAGCATGCACAATCATAAAAGCAGACAACTATCAATTATCAATTAAAGCTAAACTCTATTTTGAGTTAAAACTTAGCTTTTGCATATTTTTGTGAGTTAATTATCTTTTATTTAAAAATAACTCAAAAATCAAGTTGAGTTATTTGAGTGATTTATGGCTTTTTCCCATGCACCTCCAAAGCCTTGAATTTCTATAAATTAAAGGTTCAGCTCTTCACAAATCATCTCATATTTTGCACAATCACGCTGGAGAATTGAAATGGAAGAATCAAAGCTCTTGCGAATCGACATCTTTGTGAGATCAATCTTATTTTTGCATTCATATTACATATCATTGTTAGATTAGCATTGCATATCAATTTTCAATAGCATTCATAGCATATCAATTTCATTTAGCATAGATTTCATATCAGTTTTTACAATTATTATTGCATAGAAAATATCAAAAATATAGATTAATTGCATTCAATTTCATATTCATCTTTTGCATTCAAATCCTTCATTTAGGTGTCGTCTAGGTCACTGATCTCGATTACAATTTGAAAACATTAATCTCGCACCTATTAGAAGGTAGTAAATCGCTTGGTTAGATAGCTTTCAATTTTGCACGATTTTGATTATCACTAACCTCTAATGTTTTACTGAGTGTTGTGTCTACAGAATCAGGTACAATTTTCACACATGCCATTTCTGGCGCCCACCGTGGGGCAACCCACCTTTGCATGCTGGTTTTGATTTTTTTTGGGAGCTAAAACCCCAAAGTTTTAAAGATTTAATTTTATCTCCCAAACCGCTTGGAATTTTGATTTGAAATTTGTTTTGCAGATTGGTGACATGTCATGGAAGCTACAGTAAAAAATTTAGAATTTTCTAAGATGTTTTGAATTTTTAATAATTTTTTCTTGAAATTTCGGAAAAAATTAATATTTGAAGCAAATCAGCATATTTTTCAAAATTTTTTATATTTTCGGAAAGCTCTTTAAATTCTACAGGGGGTCCATTTTTTGTATTTTAAATTTGAATATGATATCATATCTCAAATAGTCAATTTACAAAAACTGGTCTATTTTGATAAAATGGGTCTCTAGGGCACAAATGAAGAGGTTTTTCTAAAATTTTTGCATTTTTGGAAAGCTCTCTATTTTTTAGTAGGGGTCTCTATTCTAAATTTCTATTTTTGTGGCCAAAATCATATCAAAAAAATTAGATCTTGTTGACTAGGTCAAATGCAAAAAAATAAAATAAAATTTTGTGATGGGTATGCACTTATTTTTTTTACATGGTTCAATGAATGATATGTGTTGTCATTTGGGTTGATTGCTGGTTATTATTACTGATAATAATTGATTTTTAGAGCTAACCCTATGGTTTTCATAAGTTGAATATATTTTGCATATCTTGTTTGCTTGTTTGCTTGTTGGAGAGTTCGTCACTTGCTTGCATGGAAAAGCTCAACAAAAATTGCTAAAAATCAAGTAAAATCTACTAAGCGCGTTGCAAGGATCCTAGGTAGTCTCCTTCATCTAATAATATTTTGATTTGGGACTTAAAATAAATCTCTTATGTGTCAAGCTTGTGTGCATCTTTTCATGCTTTTGATCTATTTCTACACACTTGCATAATTGATACTAGGTTGTGAACCCTTAAGGATTCATTAAGTAGTCTTAGAATACTTGTGATTGATCTTGATTGCTATCTTAGGTTATTGGACTCGCTAATCCGCCGACCCCTCATTTCCACCCCGTGGTTGCAATCTCAGCGCCATAAAGGGGAGGGGTCAACAGGACAGAAGCGTTAAATGTTCCACTTGGCAACCCTTTTGTGCTTTTAGGAACTCCCTTGTTTTCTAAGTTGTGGACTCATTTTTAGCTTGTGTGAGGTGTTAAGTGTTCCACCTTGTGGACTCATCTCATATTCGCTTTAAACGTTAAGTGTTCCTCTTTCTACTTTTTGGATGCTTTTGGTAGATTTGCTTTCGGAACATACATCTGTGCTCACATAGTAATTAGGCCCTATGAACACTATTTGTGATTCTTGAGAGATTGGATTCCTAGCGAAATCCTTCTTGACGATAGAATCCTTGTAGGTAGGGAGGATACTTAGTGCGTTTCACATTCAACTTAGTTAGTGAGTCTTCTCTTATTGATCGACACATTCTCTCTCCAGAGAGGTTGATAGATCACGTGGGGTTGATATCACGAGCTTTGGTGAATCAAAATTGGTTAGTGCGTCTTCTCTTATTGATTGATACATTCTCTCCCCGGAGAGGTTGATAGATCACGTGGAGTTGATATCACAGACCTTGGTGGAACAAAACTTTGTCTTAGCGTGTCGGATTAATCTGCTTGCTTTGTTTGGGTTAAAAGTGAAGAGGTGTCAAAACCTTGAATCTGGAGCCAAGTCCCCTTGTGGTATACTATTGTGAGTCATCTTTAGAGAGGGTTAACCGTAGCGGACAATCCCTTCACAGGGCAAACTGCATTGACGGAACCTCAAGCGGTAATAGCCATTTTCGCCATGGTAGTGACAACCGCTATATAAATGTCCTTGTGGAAGAAATCTCCACAGGTATGGTTCATTGTTAGGTTGTCAGATCTCCCTAGCAGCTCTTGAAGATTAAGTTCTCGGACTGTGTCAAAACCCTGGTGCGCCGGGATTGGAGTTCACCCCTTTGAATCATAAAAGTTGCAGAGTCAAACCATTACTAAAAACCCTAGAGAGGCCAATTTTTCACTTTCAGGTATATGTGCGTTATTGCAAAACTTTTTTAAAACATACACAATTAGTACTCTCAGGGATTAGCACAATTTGGTCACTTGATTGTTCATGCGCAAGGTTGCTTTTGCCCTTGTTCATTGTTTTCAGACGTGCTTGGAATCACTTGCTTGCTATTCTGCGTGCTTATTTATCTACTTGGCTATTAAAAATGATCAAATCTGGTATAACCTTCAAATTCTGGACAATACAATTTGCAAACAATCCAAAACTGAAGACCTTACATTTTGCAAAAATTGACGTAAAATCTTTTCTGGAGTCAAAAGTCATTTCAGGAAGTCAAAATTCGTACGAGTTTTATCAAGTGTCATTTCAGTATTACCCAACTGTCGTATGAGTTTAGCAACTGTCATTTCATAGACTACCCAGTGTCGTACGAGTCTACAGAGTGTCGTTTGGAAAAATTTGAGAAAGTTGTCAGAAATTGTCAAATTGCAAGATATCCAATGTTTCCAGCCTAGTTCTAGAATCTGTCAAAAATATCATTGTGTCAAGAACAAATCAGTAGCTATTGAGAATCAGTACACATGTCTCAAAGAATCAGTAAACAAGAGGAAGAAGCTCTGATCACCGCTATAATGAAACAGATACATGTTATGCAGGTCCAGCTTGACAAACTTGGGAAAGAAAAGGAACCTCTATACTCTTTTCCATTTGATAAAGACTTGTACATGTCACCATGCCCCCGAAAAAAAATTGAGCAATATGATACCTCTTCCACGGAGAGTGACACATCTAGCTTTGAAGACTATGATGACTATGATGACAGAAAATGTAATGATACCTATGACACCTCTGTTCCTAAGAGTCCTCCTCATCGTTCGTTCCTACTTACTACAAATGGGCCATCACATTGGATAGATCAGGAGAGTGATCCATATGATTCTGATTATCAAAGAGACTTTGATGATTTCTATGCACAATACCTAGATGATCCATCTATTTCACTTGAGGAAGAGAAAGTTTACCACGCTGATTATAAACATGCATACTACAAGGATCTCTCCTCCAAGAACTCTCAGGCTGAAAATAAAGATTACACTCTCAAGCAAGATCATGTTAATGTTGGACCTTTGTCTTGTGATGGTTCCCTTCCATCCCCTACTTCCTCCAATACCCATACATTTCTTAAAGCTTCCGAGTCTTTCAAATCTTTCACAGAACCTTCATCTGACACAAGCTCTGATACTTTTCATGTGGTTCCCTATAGTTATCCTCCAGGGCTACCTCTTAAAGAAACTCAAGCTAACCTTCACTTGGCTGCAAATACTTTCAATAATGATAAACCTAAAGAGCCTAAGCCTTCATATGCTATAATGCCTACTTCAGCTAGTCCTTCACCATCTCTTCCAAAATCATCCATACAATCCCAACATGCTTCCTTGTCCTTAGAAGTGGCTCCATGTCAAGAGGACTCTAAAAATGATAAAGAAAAGAACATAAGGAAAGATCAAGATCAAGAAGCCTCCATGTCATCCACTCTTTTTCACGATGTCTCTTATCCACCTTAGGGTTCTTTTGATCCTGTACCCCCTTTTTCATGCATTCCACCATGTCTTAAGTCTTCACCTAAGAAAGATCAAGCTACTACTTACATTGTTGAGCTTATTGACAATCAAAATAACCTTACTACACTTGCACTTTCCAAAGATGATACTTCCATTAAGGTTGGTAAAAATAGTGTTCCTTCCAGTGTTAAGCCTATTGAAAATCAAAAGAAAAATTATGTGCTTGTGCTATCCAAAGATCCTTGTCAAGATCAAAGTCTTCCATCTTCTTGTTCTACCACTCCATGTTCACTTCCACTTTCTACTCTTCCTAAGTCTTTGCAAGCTTTGAACAATCCTATCAAAGAAGGTGCTCATATTCAAGATGTCCATGATTCTATTGAAGATCCTAATGCTCACTCTAAAGATGCTGATATCCTTGGTTGTCATATAGATGCTGATGAACTTATTGATTATCCTTTTGCGTCTTCCACTTCCATCCTTGGACCTCTTCCACCACTACTAAGGGCTTCATGAATTCCTTCCATCTTGGGTCCTTATGTCCCTTCCCTTTCCCCTCCTAACTCTCCTAATTTGCCATCCATCTTGGGTCCTTACATACCTCCATCTCCCATCTTTCCTCAAGATCAACATAGATTCATACCTTTGAATCCATTTCATCCACCCACCCATCTAAACCAGTCATATCCTTCTTCTTCCACAAATCCCAAGTCCTTTGGAAGTAACTTGAATGTTCAATACAAAAAAAAGAAGCAATGCAAGAATCCATCAAAAAAAGAAGATCACCATGTCTCCTCTAATCGACACGGAGGCATAAAATCAAAAGAGATATCTAAGAAAAAAACTACAAGACAAGTATGGGTTCCAAAATCCATCATTGAAGATATTATCTCTAGATCATCAAAAGGAAATAAAAAGCCTACGGCTATATGGATTCCAAAGTCTCTCTTGAAAGAGTCTAGTGTTGAGCAAAAAGTGAAATTGACATTCAAGCTTCCAAAGGCTTCCACTTCATCTTCTTCCAAAAATATTCTTCCATTTCATGCGCCCAAACCTCAACCTTTGCTATCCATTCACCATATTCCTTCACGTATTCCTTCATTCATGTTTCCTCCACCCTCTCGCCACCCTTCAAGGTGTGTGTTTACGTTGATCTTGCCTTCCTTTCCATCTACCCTTTCACAATCCTTCCATTCATTAACCTTCTACCTTCTATCCTTTTTCCTCATTTGCCTATTCCTCCTATCTTCCAACCTCACTCGCTTTACATAAAACCCTATCCTCCATTTTTCTCTTCCATGTTCCTTTCCCTATCAGCATCTTTGAGCATATCATTTTGAATCCTTGACATATCATGGTTTATCCTTTCAAGGAGCATTATCTAAAAAGTTTGCCTTCTTCTAAAAAAAATAAAAATAAAATTAAAAAAAATTGAAAATGTGCCTTGGTGAAAACTTGGAAACAGGCGCCTTGGTAGCAAAAGTAAAGAGAAATAAATTCATCCTATGGTGAAAACCACTCCCTTGTGGCGCCTTGGATAAGTACCATGATGAAAACCTGGCAATCAGGCATTATGCGTAGTTCTTCTACATATTTCATCCATTTCATCTTCTCTCTTTGATCTTGACAATGTTGATCTATACACGAATATTTGGCTATTTTGTGAGCTATCTTACGATGACCTTATTTTCATTGCTTCCATGTTTAGCCTTCATATCCATCTTCCTCCATTCATTTTTGCCTATCGCTATCCTTTTCCCTTTTGGTCTTGATCTAATAAAAAAAGAAAGAAAGAGTAAAACATAGTGCTATGAAGCCTCTTGACATGTCTACTCCTTTGGATTGCATTCTTTCCTGCTCTTGCACTACACTTTTGTGACTTATCCTATACTAGCCTTTCATTGCTTGTCCAAATGCGCTTTACATGACAATTTTTCCCTAGCTTGGGTATTCTTGAGGAGTTTTCCCTTGAAGATTTCTTCCCTTCATTCTCCTTCATTCTCTTGTCTTCCATCTCTTCCACTAGCTTGCCAATCCCTCTTGTTCTCCACCTTGCTAGACATTGGGACTGCACGATATGATCTTGCTTGGGAGTTTGCAATAGGAAAATATGCTATCAAGTATATCCAGTATCAGAACCAGTATCAGAACAAGTATCAGAATGAGCCTACAAAACAAGGATCAGAACGCCTACAGGGGCTACACCTTTCGCTTTAGTTTATGGGTCTGAAGCGGTACTACCTATTGAGGTTGAAATCCCATCACTCAGGATCAGAATGCATGGACTTGTCACTGATGAAGACTACAGAGTGTCAAGGTTACAAGAACTTGAACTACTAGATGAGCGCAGACAAGTAGCGTATGATCATCTCAGAGTGTATCAGAAAAGAATGTCTAGAGGCTACAACAAGAAAGTCAGACATAGAGAATTTCAGGTTGGCGATCTAGTGTTGAGAGAAAATCCTAAAAATCAATCACATCGAGAACGCAAGGGGAAGTTCAAACCCAATTGGTTAGGTCCCTTTGTTATCACTGCTACTTTTGGCTCTGGTGCCTATCAACTCTCAACGACTGAAGGAGAACAGCTCTGAGAACTAATCAACGTTCTCCATCTGAAGAAATTCTATGCCTAAGGCATTCAGTGCTTGGTAAATGTCCTAAAAAAATCTTAAAAATCGGAAAAAGTCCTGAAAAAATGAACATCTTGGTGAAAACCTAGCAATAGGCGCCTTGATGATTTACAAAAAAAATTTGAAAAATATCAAAAGTACAAAAAAATTGAAAAAATGAAAAATACAAAAAAATGAAAAAAGAAGAAAAAGTGCCTTGGTGAAAACCTGGAAACAGGCGCCTTGGTAGCAAAAATAGAATCTCTACCAAGATGGTGAAAACTCGGCCAACAGGTGCCACTTGTTCCAAAATGCTCCATCTATCAGCACAATCTTGGTCTTTCCTAGCTTTCAGTCTTGCTTTAGTTTGTACATATCTCTCGGTTTGTTCCTGCATTTCCAGTTTTCAATAAGTCGGCCTGTACACCAACCAGCTCAAGCGTTTGCATCCTATCAATGTTCACACTTGGGGGCAATCAATGTCATATCCTATGGTCTCCCATGTATCTTAGACGTGTCATATCCACTCAGAGTCCTTTGAAGCTTCAAGTTGAGTCAGTCAGTCAGTCTCGTCTCCAGAAAGGATTTTGCATCAACAACAATCAAACATCAAAACTCAACTGAAAACAATCTGTGCTTTTCATGCTTTTATCTCCTTGTAGGCTTACTGATTCGCATTGAGATTTTTGCATATTGTGTCCCTTTGAGCTCTTCGATGATGTATTTTATAGGATTTAGAGAGTGATGACTGGGGGCATAATCTTTTCTTTGTCTTCTGCTTGTATGTGAAAATCTAACAGCTTTGGAAATTTTGGATTGAAATGGTGTCCGACTGTAAGAGCCTCTATCTCGAATTGGATGGCCATGCATACCTCGACCATTGATACCCAAAAAATTCAAGGAAGTTTGATCTAACTATTATCTTTTTGAGTAAGTTCTTTCTCCTACTATGGAATGCAATCTTGCCTAAGGATGTGAACGATAAAGGGTCACTACGGGTAATTCACATTGGATTTAGAATGATCTCTTAGCTGTTTGATGTGTTTTTAATGCAAGGTGTACTCAGGTCATCACAACGTTTATGTTTTGATGCTTGTACAAATTGCTATATCAAAATGGACATGATATTCAAGTCATCCTGGCGTTTGTGCCTTGGTGCTTATATCTAATCCAACATTCCGAAAACAAATCAATATTCATATGTCCATGGTTGTATAACCAGTGGGTGTTGTATTGATTCTTGCACATACAAATCAATATTCATATGTCTATGGTTTCATGGCTAGTGGGCATTGTATTGATTTATCCGGTTACCTAAAAGTTCAATGATGATAACAAATCGACACATGATCAGTGACTAGGTCCTAGGTCTTAGGTTGCATTTCATTTTGCATGTCTCATTGCATTTTGCATGTTTACATGATCTCACAATGATTAAACGAACTTCAATGCTTAAATGATTCTTCAAATCGCATCTTCAAGTCTAACAAGAGCTGAATCTCACACGAAGGTTCCTCCAATGAAATAGCAAGTAGAATCCTTTTTCGGGATCAAAATTCAAATCTGAGATCATTCATATTATTAACTACTTGCATATTCGACCTTCAATCATCACAGAAATCTAGTATTCAACTTAACTGATTATCTTACATCAAACTATCAAAATTTCAACTTGGTCAACCATGGTCAACTCATGGTCAAACCTAGTCAAACTTGGTCTTTTGGGACCTTCCAACGATGTAGAATGCGTTCTCGGATGTAAATAACCACTTCTCAAATCAATTAACATGCTTCTAAACTATAACGCTGACTTTTCTTGTCAGATTTCAATTTTAATCCCGAAGGGGGCATGGTATTGCACATCATTCAAAGTCTGTAAATCAAATTCTATCGATCAAGTCTATCAATATCTTTCATCAGTGATCAAGACAAACAATCACGTCTAGTTACTGATTCATCAAAAGTCCTCATCGCTCGGGGCAAATCTATCATCACTTGGGGCATATCAGATTCATCGATCCATATCAATCTGGTATTCTCTTAATCTTGTAATCTGTATCAGTTTTTGCAACCATCAGATCATAGTGTTATTTCCTTGGTTCTTCGGCAACTAAAGGATTCGGATGTGATACCTGCTAGTTCTGCTAAGACAATCGAGTCTAGAACGGGTCACTCACTTCTTATCAATCCTAAGGTTCAGAATCAGGCATTTTGACACTTTTTCACAATAATAGGTTCATTTGCTTCTACAGTGAACATTATCTTTGGTCATTCAAGACCTATTATCTCCATATCAATTCAATATCAATCAACTCCTATCTCAATATCTTTCAATCGGTTTCTATCTTGAGATGGGTTTATCTTTTGAATCAGTTTCATATCTTTATCAAACACAGACTATCTTTGAACCACTGCACTTCACACAGTAATTCAAAGAGGGGCAAAATGTAATACCCCAAAATTGGGCTATAAGTTCATTAACCTCCTATATCATCAAATCATATGAAATCGACATCAAAGTCCTAATCTAAGGCACATCTAAACATCATCAAATCTAATTGATTATCTTAAATTTTGCATCAGGGAATATTCCTAGTAATATTCCTAATTATCTTAATTATCTTTAATTTAATGATTATTTGGCGATAAATCACATTTATCCTAAAGTTTGATTAATTGAATATTTTCATATTTAATTAATTAGATTTAATATTTGCCACTTAATTATGTAATTAAATTTAATTATATCTATTATTAATTGTATTATTTAATTTTGACAATAAATCTAATATCATATGAATAATTGATTAAATTCTTATTTAATTAATTAAAGCAAGTTGTCATTATTTAATAATATAGTTTTTAATAAAAGTTTGATTAAATAATTGATTAACCCATAAATCAATTGTTTTATTTTTAAAAGCAGTTAAGTTGGAAATAAATCACTTTATTATTAAATTAATTCATAAATAAAGCATGCACAATCATAAAAGCAGACAACTATCAATTATCAATTAAAGCTAAACTCTATTTTGAGTTAAAACTTAGCTTTTGCATGTTTTTGTGAGTTAATTATCTTTTATTTAAAAATAACTCAAAAATCAAGTTGAGTTATTTGAGTGATTTATGGCTTTTTCCCATGCACCTCCAAAGCCCTGGATTTCTATAAATTAAAGGCTCAGCTCTTCACAAATCATCTCATATTTTGCACAATCACGCTGGAGAATTGGAATTGAAGAATCAAAGCTCTTGCGAATCGACATCTTTGTGAGATCAATCTTATTTTTGCATTCATATTACATATCATTGTTAGATTAGCATTGCATATCAATTTTCAATAGCATTCATAGCATATCAATTTCATTTAGCATAGATTTCATATCAGTTTTTACAATTATTATTGCATAGAAAATATCAAAAATATAGATTAATTGCATTCAATTTCATATTCATCTTTTACATTCAAATCCTTCATTTAGGTGTCGTCTAGGTCACTGATCTCGATTACAATCTGAGAACATTAATCTCGCACCTATTAGAAGGCAGTAAATCGCTTGGTTAGATAGCTTTCAATTTTGCACGATTTTGATTATCACTAACCTCTAATGTTTTACTGAGTGTTGTGTCTACAGAATCAGGTACAATTTTCACACACACATTCATAACCTTCAAATTAACCAACAACAATACAACAAAGAGAAGAGTAGATTGGGAGCCTTCGTAAAGGGTTGTGTCCACCTTCTCAAGTAGAGGTATATCATGGACATCATCAATGTCATCCTCATCATCAGCAGCAGCAGTAGCACTAGCAGCACCAGTACCAAATGTGTCAACGATCAATGCATTCATACCATCATATTCAAATATGTTTTTTGGGGCATGATCGTCATCTTCCATGGGATCATGATCTTCAACTTCAATACTCACACCTCCATGTTCCTCTATATTTACACTAGGGAGATTGACCTATATAAAAATGATGATAATCAAACCTCCTTCTATGGTTCATATGTATATTAATTGTGAAAATAATAGAACAAACAACTTACCACTGGATTATAATCAAACCCCCCTTCCATGTGACCATTCTCCCTACAATGTCTCTTTGCTATTTTGATTTTGATTCTTCTTGTCTTCAAGCCGTTACAACTCTTGCATGGACTATAACATTTATCATCGGCTTCTCTTTGAAAGTTAGACAACAATCTAGCAATTGTCTCCCTATTTTGATTGAATTCCCTTGTATTATCTGACATGATCCTTAATGTGTATATCTGCAAAAAAAATTGGAGATGCCTCCTTTCATTAGCTTCATGTCACCTTCTCATAGCTTCTCATTTTCTAATAGATTTTGCCAAAAGCTTTGTAGGAAACCAAGTAAGGGGTATTCTTGAGCTCAAACACATTGAGCTGCTACAACTGAATTATAAATCATGAATTCACTATAAAATTAAAACTGAATAGGGAGATAAGTAAGACATTTAATGCATTATTACTTCATCATGATGATACAAATTTCATTGGCTCAAAGCACATAGTGGTGTAGGGGTACCTAGAGCACATAAGGAGTTCACAAAACCTATGGACATAAAAAAGACATCAGTGAACATGAAGATATCCAATGATATTAGATCCCATTAAAAAACAATATTAGATGCATTAGATGCCATTAAATAGCAGAATTAGTATCATTAGATGCATAGGACAACATTATATGCCATTAAACAGAAGTCAATTTAGACATTGTAGATAAAGTGAAGTCCTCCATAGAAGGGCATCAACTTTGAATCTTAGTCTTAATTACAGTATACATAGAAGCAAATTCTGGAGTAGAATTCTATAGAAAATCTTAAGGTAGATCTTAGACTACTTCAAGAATAATTCATTCACAAAGGAGGGACTAATCTGAAGATCAATTCTGAGAACTTTAGAAGCTATTTATTCCTAGGTAGAATCTGGAAAATATCAACTAATAAAAGTCTGATTTTCTTGCAAATTTGAAAGAATTTTTGGTATGATTCAAAGTTGTTAATGGTTGGAATGTTTTCTACAATGTTTTGATCCTTATATTTCATGACTTTGAAGTCATTCATGCTCTGAGAATTCTATTCTAATCGTTGTTATTCCATTTTGGGACTGTACAGTTATTGAAAATCTGAATTAGGATTGTTTTCTTGAGTTTCTTTCATTATGAATGTCATTCTATGAATGTAGATTACTGGTTCTCATAGAATGGAATCCAATTAACATGTATTATAATCCTTTAACTTTGGAAATGCAAGTTTGATTGACTGTTGTGGTGATCACCATAGGGAATACTAAGAAACTAAGTGAATTTGGAGGATAGGCTGAAGGATAGAGAGTTCTGACCAAACAAGGGCAATATTTTATGATTGAAAGTGTATAGACATGTTAAGTACAAGGTGAATCAACCATTATTTGTTGCAGGAAACCTTGGGAAATGTGACATTGAGGCAACCCTAGATTTAAGGGTTTTGAGGGCACAAATTGGGGCTTTTGTATCTAGAAACCTCTTGGATTCAAATTGACTTCATATTACTTTGATTTGAACCTATTCATGACACTATGAAAAGACTTGGATCCTGGGAGTTTGACTGGTTAGTACTTCCTTTGTAAATGCATGCGTTTTAGGCCTTAAAAATATGAGAAACAGTGTAAAAAGTCATATACCTTCCAAAGAAACCTACCATATCCTTTTAGTATGTTAAGGTAATCCATAAAGGGTACTCAAATATCTAATAGCATCAATATAAAAAATAGAGCACCGACCAATCAAATAGGGACATGAGGTGCTCAAACAGTGAGCTCATAAAATAATATATTTAGTCTTAATAAAATCTTATAAAACAACATATATTGTGTGAAGTGTTTGATCTCTCTTTATTTGTTCTGTTGTTAATATTCACTATGTGGTACTCTCTGTTTATGATAATTTCATGAGGAAATGTCTTGTTGGCTTGCGGGCTGCAAGCTAGGGCATCATGCATTATTTATGAGCTCACTGTTTGAACACCAGCCAATCAAATAGGGACATGAAGTGCTCAAACAACGAGCTCATAAAAAATGTATGATGCCCTAGTTGTAGGTAGTTATATCTTCTATAATGATGGATGAGTGAAAGGTAATGATCAATGAGGTTGCTGCTATTAGATCACACATTAATACACTTACTATTTTGAATTTGAGCTCGGGCATCATGCAATGTTATTGCTGTCATTGCATGCTTGTTATTGTTGTGCACCATATATTGTTTTATACACTGCTTATTTCATTGAGATTGTGAGCTATTGTAGTTGACTATATTCTTTTGGGGTCTGATCTATTGTAGTTGTTTCTTATGTCTTTGAATCATTGTTTACAATTACTTTTGATGCAATATTTGTGTAAAGAACAAGAACAAAATGGTGAACAAGTGTATTTGACAAAGGTAGACATGACACATTTTGTTGGGCTGATTGGGTTGGCCTAGTACCATTTTCATTATAGAAGAGATAACTACCTATAACTATATTTCATATTTCCTCTTTTGAAGTCATAGGTTAGTTTAACTATTGGACAATGAGTTGATAGGAGTTTCAAATAGATTTGAATAAAAACTAAGAGTATTGAATTTTATCATCTAATGTTATTGATGTCATTACATGCTTGTTGCTATTGTGCACCATAAATTATTTTATACACTGTTTATTTCATTGAAACTGTGAGCTATTGTAGTTGACTGTATTCTTTTGGGGTTTGATCTATTGTAGTTGTTTCTTTTTTCTTTGAATCATTGTTTACAATTACTTTTGATGCAATATTTGTGTGAATAACAAGAACAAAATGGTGAACAAGTGTATTTGACAAAGATAAACATGACACATTTTGTTGGGCTGATTGGGTTGGCCTGGTACCATTTACATGGCCTGGCTAGATATTAAACAGTGAGCTCATGTGCAATGTATGATGCCCTAGCTTGCAGCCCGTGAGCCATCAAGACATTTCCTCATGAAATGATCATAAACAGGGAGTACCACAATGAATATCAACACGAAAAAAAAAAAGAGAGATCAAACACTTCACACAATGCCTTGAAGGTAATAGAAATGATGCCCTAGCTATCAAAGCTCGCAGGTCATCAAGCATTCCAAATAAAAAGATGTAAACAATGCTAGTATTAAACAGTGAGCTCATGAACAATGTATCATGCCCTAGCTTGCAGTAGCCCACGAGCCACCAAGACATTTCCTCATGAAATGATCATAAACAAGGAGTACCACATAGTGTATTATTTTATTACTGATGTCCCTATTTGATATAATAGCATCAATATAACAAACAAAGCACTGACCAATCAAATAGGGACATAAGGTGCTCACAAAGTGAGCTCATAAAACAATATATTTAGTCTTAATAAAATCATATAAAGCAACATATATTGTGTGAAGTGTTTGATCTCTCTATTTATTTGTTTTGTTGTTGATATTCACTATGTGGTACTCCCCGTTTATGATCATTTCATGAGAAAATGTCTTGATGGCTTGCAGGCTGCAAGCTAGGGCATCATGCATTATTTATGAGCTCACTGTTTAAGCACCGACAAATCAAATAGGGACATGAGGTACTCAAACAGTGAGTTCATAAACAATGCATGATGCCCTAGTTGTAGGTAGTTATCTCTTCTATAATGATGGAGGAGTGAAAGGTGATGATCAATGAGGTTGCTGCTATTAGATCATACATTAATACACTTACTATTTTGAATTTGAGCTCAGGCATCATGCAATGTTATTTCTATCATTGCATGCTTGCTACTGTTGTGCACCATATATTGTTTTATACACTATTTATTTCATTGAGACTGTGAGCTATAAGCAACATATATTGTGTGAAGTGTTTGATCTCTCTATTTATTTGTTTTGTTATTGATATTCACTATGTGGTACTCCCCGTTTATGATCATTTCATGCGGAAATATCTTGATGGCTTGCAGGCTGCAAGCTAGGGCATCATGCATTATTTATGAGCTCACTGTTTGAGCATTGACCAATCAAATAGGGACATGAGGTGCTCAAACAGTGAGCTCATAAACAATGCATGATGCCCTAGTTGCAGGTAGTTATCTCTTCTATAATGATGGAGGAGTGAAAGGTAATGATCAATGAAGTTGCTGCTATTAGATCATACATTAATGCACTTATAGTTTTGAATTTGAGCTCGGGCATCATGCAATGTTATTGTTGTCATTGCATGCTTGCTGCTGTTGTGCACCATATTTTTTTTTATACACTATTTATTTCATTGAGACTGTGAGCTATTGTAGTTGACTATGAGCTATAAGCAACATATATTGTGTGAAGTGTTTGATCTCTATATTTATTTGTTTTGTTGTTGATATTCACTATGTGGTACTCCCCATTTATGATCAAATAGACAAAGCTCGGATGCCTACCTCAAGTGCCAGTGCCCTCTTCCCACATGGTTTCGGCCTCTTTGGGCACACAAAACTTGAATGCCCTCTTCACACCATGCAAAAGTGCAATGCCATCTTCGCGACAGCTCTTCGAATTCACAACTTAAAAATGACACTTTCTTTTTCTTTTTTTTTGTTTATAACCAAATGGGTGTCACAATTTATGAGCTCATTGTTTGAGCACTGGCCAATCAAATAGGGACATGAGGTGCTCAAACAGTGAGCTGATAAACAATACATGATGCCCTAGTTGTAGGTAGTTATCTCTTCTATAATGATGGAGGAGTGAAAGGTAATGATCAATGAGGTTGCTGCTATTAGATCATACATTAATACACTTACTTTTTTGAATTTGAGCTCAGGCATCATGCAATGTTATTGCTGTCATTGCATGCTTTCTATTGTTGTGCACCATATATTGTTTATATACTATTTATTTCATTGAGACTGTGAGCTATTGTAGTTGACTATGAGCTATAAGCAACATATATTGTGTGAAGTATTTGATCTCTCTTTTTATTTATTTTGTTGTTGATATTCACTATGTGGTACTCCCTGTTCATGATCAAATAGACAAATCTTGAATGCCTACCTCAAGTTCCAGTGCCCTCTTCCCACATGGTTCCGGCCTCTTCAAGCACGCCAAACTCAAATGCCCTCGTTGCGCCATGCAAAAGTGCAGTGCCGTCTTCGCGGAAGCTCTTCAAATTCACAAATTAAAAATGACACTTTCTTTTTCTTTTTTTTGTTTATAACTAAATGGGTGTCGCAATTTATGAGCTCACTATTTGAGCACTGGCCAATCAAATAGGGACATGAGGTGCTCAAACAGTGAGCTCATAAACAATGCATGATGTCCTAGTTGTAGGTAGTTATCTCTTCTATAATGATGGAGGAGTGAAAGGTAATGATCAATGAGGTTGATGCTATTAGATCATACATTAATACACTTACTTCTTTGAATTTGAGCTTGGGCATCATGCAATATTATTGCTGTCATTGCATGCTTGTTGTTGTTGTGCACCATATATTGTTTTATACACATAGAACAATAGATTTGGGGACTTAGACTTATGTTCAATCCTTAGTAATAGTTTGGGGAGCTAATTACTAGATGAGTGACTATAGTACCCTAGTTTTCATTATTAGATGATCTTGTTTAATTTGTGTTCATTTCATGCAAAGATACATGTAAATGAAAAGAAATTTTTGCATCTAAAGATTACATGTATATATATAAAAAATAACTTGTATATACTATACAAGGAAAATAACTTTCAGAAGAAAATGAAAGAGTATAGGGATACATAAGAGGATGAACATAAATAATAAGGGTGCCAGACATTGCCTGAAGTGATGAATTTTTGACCCGGGTATGAATCTAGTGTGCCCCAGTGTGATCTAGAACCTGCAAAGAAAAGAGAGATGGGGGTTAGATAAAAAATATCTAAGCAATGAATGACATCCTATTACTGATCCTCATCTACAATTATGCATGTGCATAGTCAAGCCATACACTTCTAAAAGAAAAACCAAGCTCACAGTCTCAATGAAATAAATAGTGTATAAAACAATATACGGTGCACAACAGCAACAAGCATGCAATGACAACAATAACATTGCATGATGCCCGAGATCAAATTAAAAATAGTAAGTATGTTAATGTATGATCTAATAGCAACAACCTCATTGATCATTACCTTTCACTCCTCCATCATTATAGAAGAGATAAGTACCTACAACTATATTTCATAATTATTCCTTTGAAGTATATATATATATGGACATGAGGTGCTCAAACAATGAGCTCATAAACAATGCATGATGCCCTAGCTTGCAGCCTGCAAGCCATGAAGACATTTCCTCATGAAATGATCATAAATGGGGAGTACCACATAGTGAATATCAACAAAAAAATAAATAAAGAGAAATCAAACACTTCACACAATGCCTTGAAGGTAATAGAAATGATGCCCTAGCTCTCAAAGCTCATGGGTCATCATTAAGCATTCCAAATGAAAAGATGTAAACAATTCCAGTATTAAACAGTGAGCTCATGAACAATGTATGATGCCCTAGCTTGTAGCCCGTGAGCCATCAAGATATTTCCTCATGAAATGATCATAAATGGGGTGTACCACATAGTTTAACTATTGGACAATGAGCTGATAGGAGTTTCGAATAGATTTGAATAAAAACTAAGAGTATTGAATTTTATCATGCAATGTTATTGCTGTCATTGCATGCTTGCTACTATTGTGCACCATATATTGTTTTATACACTATTTATTTCATTGAGACTATGAGCTATTGTAGTTGACTGTATTCTTTTGGGGTCTGATCTATTGTAGTTGTTTCTTTTTTCTTTGAATCGTTGTTTACAATTACTTTTGATGTAATATTTGTGTGAATAACAAGAATAAAATGGTGAATGAGTGTATTTGACAAAGATAAACATGACACATTTTGTTGGGCTGATTGAGTTGGCCTAGTACCATTTACATGGCCTGGCCAGATATTAAACAGTGAGCTCATGAACAATGCTAGTATTAAACAGTGAGCTCATAAACAATGTATGATGCCCTAGCTTGCAGCCTGCGAGCCATCAAGACATTTCCTCATGAAATGATCATAAATGGGGAGTACCACATAGTGAATAGAAACACCAAAATAAATAAAGAGAGATCAAACACTTCACACAATGCCTTGAAGGTAATAGAAATGATGCCCTAGCTCTCAAAGCTCATAGGTCATCAAGCATTCCAAATGAAAAGATGTAAACAATGCTAGTATTAAATAGTGAGCTCGTGAACAATGTATCATGTCCTAACTTGCAGCTAGTGAGTCATCAAGACATTTTCTCATGAAATGATCATAAACGGGGAGTACGCACATAGTGAATATCAATAGCAAAACAAATAAAGAGAGATCAAACACTCCACACAATGCCTTGAAGGTAATAGCAATGATGCCCTAGCTATCAAAGCTCACAGGTGATCAAGCATTCCAAATGAAAAGATGTAAACAATGCCAGTATTAAACAATGAGCTCATGAATAATGTATCATGCCCTAGCTTGCAGCCCACGAGCCATCAAGATATTTCCTCGTGAAATGATCATAAACGGGGAGTACGCACATAGTGAATATCAATAGAAAAACAAATAAAGAGAGATCAAACACTTCACACAATGCCTTGAAGGTAATAGCAATGATGCCCTAGCTCTCAAAGCTCGCGGGTCATCGAGCATTCCAAATGCTAAGATGTAAACAATGCCACTATTAACAATGCTAAGATGTAAATAATGCCACTGAAATTGATTTAATGGGAAGACAAAGCTTGAATGCCTACCTCAAGTGCCAGTGCCCTCTTCTCACATGCAGGTGCCGACCTCTTCGTGCATGCCAAACTAGAATGCCCTCTTCACACCACACAAAAGTGCTATGTCATCTTCGTGACAACTCTTCGAATTCACAAATTACAAATGAAACTTTCTTTTCTCTTTTTTTTTGTTTATAACCAAATGGGTGTCGCAATTATGATGATATCATTACTATTATGACACTTTCAGGGGTGCTTGCAAAAAAAAACACAAATTGTAGTGGCGTAGAAAATTGGCATCAAAATTTGACCCCAAATGTTGTAGTGATTCCATTCAGAAAAGCTGATTTGACATCCATTTGGTAAACTTTGAACTTTTTGTGTGCAACATATGCAAGTAACATTTTGACTCCTTCTAATCTAGCAACAAGTGCAAATGTTTCACCATAATCAATTCCTTCCTCCTGTGCATATCCCTTGCATACTAACCTAGCTTTGTTCCTTGTTACCTCGCCATTCTCATTTTGCTTGTTTCTGAATATCCACTTAGTGCTAATAACATTCTTATCCTTAGGTCTAGGTACTAAAATCTAGGTTTTGTTCTTCTCTATTTGTTTTATTTCCTCTTTCATTGCATTAACCCATTCATCATTTTCTAATGCAACTTTTACATTCTTTGATTCATAATCACAAACTAGACATGTACCTTGTCTTGTCTTACTGCTTGTTTGCATGCCATCTTGTCTCTCTCCAATTACTTGTGTCTTAGGATGATGTCTTCTGACAAATCTTGCCAGTATCTGATCTCTTCTTTCTTGTTCATCCTGTGCAGGTTCATTTTCTTGCTCGGTAGGTCCTCCCTGCTCGTCGATTTCTCTTTCCTATTCCTCGGTATTGTTTTCCTACTGACTGGTTGTCAGGGTCTATGGCTTCAATCGATACTCAAGTTGTTCAATGTAAGTGAATCTACCATAGTCTTCCAGTTCCTTTCTTCTTTCCTCTGTATTCTTATCATCAAACTCATCAACTCGAACATTAGTACTTTCAATCATTTTATTAGTTACTCTATTCAAACACTTGTATGCTTTACTTTTACTAGAATATCCTAGAAATATCCCTTCATCACCTTTTGAGTCGAACTTTCCATTTCTTTCATCTTTCAGAATAAAACATTTGCTTCCAAGAATCTTGAAATAACTTATAGTGGGTTTGTGTCCAAACCATAACTCATAGAGTTTCTTATTAGTGTCTTTCTTTAGTTGTACTCAGTTTAGCACATAAACAATAGTGCTAACAACTTCTCTCCAGTACGTTTGAGAAACATTCTTTTCTATCATTAATGTCCTTGCGCAGTCAACAATTGACCTATTCCTCCTTTTAGCAATGCCATTCTTTTGTGGTGTCCTCGGTGCAGAGACCTATCTTTTAATACCATGCTCATTACAAAAATTAGTAAATTCATCAGAGATAAATTCAGCTCCTCTATCAGATCTTAAGCATTTCAATTATTTACCAGTCTCTTTTTCTACTTTTGCTTATACCACTTGAACATCTTGAATGCCTCAGATTTTTCTTTCAAGAGAATGACAGTCATCAACCTAGTATAATCATCAACAAAAAGAATAAAATATCTATCTCCATAGTAACTTTGAGTTCTCATAGGACCACATAGGTCGGTATGCACTAACTCAAGTATTTTCTTTGTTGAATAATATTTTCTTTTGAAACTAGACTTAGTCATCTTACCTTTCTGACATTGATGACACATAACATGATCAGGCTTACTTAAGTTAGGCAGACCTCTAACTCTTTTCTTTTTACTGATCTTAATCATGTTATCAAAATTCACATGACATAACCTTTTATGCCACAACCATGCATCTTCATCTTTCATCATTAAACAAGAAGACTGATCATTATCAAGATAAAATAGATTACCTCTGGATTGTGTACCAGTTACAACCCATCTTCCTCCATCATCAAATATTTTCACCTTTTTTCTCTCAAAAGCAACTCAGTGGCCTGAATTGTTCAGTTGTGCCACACTTAGCAAATTATAGTTCAATCCTTTTACCAAATAAGCATTTTCACATTTTAATCTATCATTTATCATCAGGGATCCTTTACCTCTTACTATATAGGGTGCATCATTACCGATTCTTACAGATCCTCCATTGTATTCTTCAAGATAATCAAATTTTTCTTCATCACCAGTCATGTGATGTGTACAGCCACTATCTATAATCCATGTATCATTTTTATTAACCTTAGAGATAAGTGTTGTCTCTACATACCTTTCATCTTCTTTGGAATCATCCTTCATTGCCACAAATACTAGCTCCACATCATCATCAGTGTCGGTATCGATGATATCTTCTTCCTCAATAATGTAGCATACCTTCTTACCTTTGTCATTATTGTCTCGGTTGTCTCTATTGTAGTGTCGATAGCCTCTGTTGTTTCTTCTCCCATAGCTTCCTTCAGATCGGTCTTTGGTTCTTTCATCATCTTTCTTGTGTGGATATCTAGCAGCAATGTGACCAACCTCTTTACAGTTAAAGCATGCTAAAGGTAATTTACCTCTGTACCTTCCTTTTCCTTTAGGCAACCTTCTAGCCATAAGAGCTTCAAGTTCGTCAAGCTCATCATTAGTATTGCTATCACTATCATCATTCTTATTTCTGCTACTAGACTTACCAATATTCAAAGAAGACATAAAAGAGGATTCAACATTCGGTACAACACTATTATCATAATTGTTCAGTTCAAATGTTGTAAGCTTTCCAATTAGATTATCAAGAGTGAGTGTGTTGTTAGGTGCTGACCTATTTTCATGAATTGCAGATATTCTGATGGCATAGATAGGCAATAGGGTCCTTAGAATTTTGCTTACCATAGTGTCTTCATCAATAACTCCATCTGATGCTCTAATAGTGTGAACTACCTCTTTTATTTTGTTTGTGTACTACACAATGTTTTCACCTTCTTTCATCTTCATGTCATCGAATCTTCCTCTTAAGCTTTCAAATCTTGCTCTCTTGACATCCGCAACACCACTATAAACTTGAGCAAGTTTATCCCACATCTACTTAGCAGTAGTACAGTCCTTGATGTCTTCAAATTCAACATCTGAATAGGCAGCAACAATCTCCATCATAGTGACATTATGTTCATGCTTGTCTCTTAGTTGATCAAGGGTCAAGGGACCAGTGGGTGGTGCAAGGTATCCATTCTCCATCAGATCTAGGGCAGAATTCCCAATTCCAGATATATGCAGCTTCATTCGACTTTGCCATATTGTGAAGTTATCTTTGTTTAGCTTTGGTACTTCCCTCTTAAACATTTTGAGACCTTTGTGCTGAAATCCTTAAAAATCTATTCCAAGCAACCAACACTCTGATACCAATTGTTAGAATAACTGAGAGGCGGGTGAATCAGTTATCCACTATCTCAATTCAAAATGTATAATCCAAAATAATTTACTTAAACTTTTGTAGCTCGGTAACATAGTCAATAACATATAATGACTACCGATCAAATCCAACATGCAATATATAATGTATGATAACAAATAATCACCACAATGAACACATAACATGAAAGATTTAACGTGGAAACCCTATGAAGGGAAAAACCACCTGGGACCAGCAACCCAAAAATGTTCACTCTTCTGAAGTGAGGTTGGTGAAGATCCAACCTTGTTAAAGGTTACAAACACACTATGAGGTGTGACCTTGTCAGAGGATTTTAGACCAACCGTTATCATCCAACCAACATTTACTATGGGGTTGACAGGATAACAATGTTCATTCTATGAATGATACATATAAGACTTTCAAGTCTACTCTGTTAAGAGATTTCTTTGTTTAGAATGGTTAAAATGTAATAGCAGTTGATCTGATTACAATACAACTTCAATTGCAGATTATCAGATCTATGTTAAGCCCATTCAAATCCTCTGATCAATATATCAATTCTGTATCAACAATAATCAATGACTTACTGTTGCTAGGTAATAGCTTTCTGATGCTCGGTAAAATCTACAGTTCAATTCTCCTTAACCAGTTTGATTAGGCATACATGAAGCTTGTTCATGAGATAATTTTGTAGTCTCCTTCTTCCAACATAAGTTTCATAAAGAAACCCTAGTCTCTTAAATAGATAAGTAAACTGTTTTCTTCTCCTCCACAAGATTTTTCCCCTTATTCTCCTTCGTCCATTTTTCCACTTAAACCTTTCTCGACTGATGTGTCAGTAACACATTTTAATTCCATCTTTTAGATCTTCCTTGAATTATGCTAGCCATTGATATTCATAACAAACATTATCTCCATCTCTGATTTTGATGTACTTTACAGCTCATCAATCCTTATCGGCTAAACTAATCATTTAGTTCCTTTTCTCCTGCTCGGTTAACAAAGAAATGTGTTGGTGAACACAAGCTCGGTTTATACTATGCTCGGTATACATTACACTACTCGGTGTATATTGTGAAGCTTCATCAACTGACCACACTTCCTTGTGTCTTTCAGTTCTTTTCCTTATCATAGATGAATGAAACATAATCAAGTCAATAACATAAGGTCATAGACTCATCAACAAGTTACCCAATGTATTCCTTATCCTCATCTATCATATACATCTTCCTCATGTAGATATTTCTATTCTTGATCTCTTTTACTCCTTTTCTACAGATGTTTAGGTATTGTAACTTACAAGATAAGTGTAGTCAAACTAGTTGACATCAATGACAACATATTACTAATTTAATCATATTATATATCTAATCAGAAGCTCGGTGATCTCTAATCATAGATCTTCAATTAGGTTCTAAATCAGTTGTAGTTCATCAGTCTTTGTTCGCATGTTTAGGTCCCCTTGGATTATAGTTGGTCTCTTCCACACTAATCAAATTATCCTTCTTATCATTTATATACCAATTAAATCATCCCATATTGTTTGTTGAGTTATACTATACAAGATGGAAATACAACTTGTTTATTATCAATAATTTTAGGATTAGACTTTGATTTGGTTACAAGTTCTCAAGTGCATTTGGGCGCATCTCAATATTTATGATCTTTGTTTACATGTCATCCATCAATATGGATCTATACAATTCCATGTCTTTTTTACAACACCACCACCTTCAGCATCAACAATAACAACTCCTTGAGCATTAGAAGTAGCACCAATAGTAACGAAACCATCAATTGTTGGAGCACCATCAACAACACCCAAATCATCAACATCAACATCAACAACAACAACACATATTTAATCACTACCAACAAGAAGTCAATAATTACAAATGAGATATTCAAGAGTACCAAATTCATTATTTAGGTCTACAAATATATTGCATTACAACCTACAAGTGAGCCTTTAATATCATTTTCAGTTGTATACATCATCTCATGGATGTTCCCATTTGTTGGTTCCAAAATGAGATATCAAATTTGAAGGTGGATTCAAAATATCTAGAGCTACATTTATTTGTAACATATATGTGAACTAGGGGATACCATGTATCTCTAAAAGATTGATTGAGTCAAATTTTTGTATTTTTCTCATTGTAATATTTTTGATAGGGTCTTCAAAAAGATGTAATATTATGACTTTGGGATATTTTTTTGGATAATCTTGATCAGCTTTTAGAAGGGATTTGAAAACTATGCTTAACACCAAAACTCAGGGATTGGACATCCTAACCAAGAAGCTATCCTCATTATAGAAACTCATTTAATTTTCAACCTAGGGACGTGTTACTTGAAATGGGCCGGAAAAATATATGCAACAAGAACTAACTCAAACCCATGCTATCCTTTGATAACTGCAGGAAAAAAATGCTCTGGAAAATAAATTACAGAAATACTAAAGCATGAATACAAAGCCTGAAACTCTAACCTACGATACTTCAACTTTTCTGTTGCTTGGTTGCAGGAAGCAACAACTAACATGTGGCTTTGGCTGCAAGAATTATTTCAACACCAAAATTAAGGAAACAAGATGAATACATGAAATTACAAGAAATGAAACTATCTAATATGGATTCCTCACCAAGTGGGCCCCATTGGATGAGTATCCAGAATTTAATTACACAATATTAATGCTCAAATATTCATTATCATTGATTCAAGAATAGAATATAATTGTATCCATGAAAACTGAGTGGAGATTTATTTAAAGGAAAAGATATTTAAAAGATAATTGCTCACACCATAAAACAAGAAGATACTTTATTATAGAACTAGAAAATAGAAACACGATTATCCAGAAAAATAAGAAAGGAAGCACTACAACAGACACAAAGAATAAATATAGCCTTTCACCATTTCCTATATTTCATAGCGAACATAATAACTTTATTGACCTAGTCGTCAGCCACTGCCATCTTGATCTTCCAAAATTGAAATCTCAGCTATATTAATTCTCCCACTGATCAATTCACTGTAGGACCGGGGCTATCCAACACACAAGTGCTTTTATCTAGTTATTCATATTTACTACCTGTGATCTGCATCAAAGTGTTAGAACACAAAAATCCAAGATAAAATAAAAGAGCACACATACATACATTTCCATTCAAATAGCTAACTACCTATTAAAAACATAATCATAGTTTTTTTATAATTAATTATAGCATTTATATACATGTATAGATGTTTAAGTCTTTAAAACATAAGAGATGTCCACGTGGCTGCATGCCACCTAATATCATGAAATAACATAGTAGTTTCAGAGAAAAGTATGATAAAACACAAAATAGGGGATGTCAGAAACTATCCTAGGGTTTCAAAATATGACATAAAAATGTCCTATCATTTTCCCCCTATGAAGGCTAGTGCCATTCCTTTGGTACTGTAATATTCTGAATTTGATCGAAAGAACTCTAAAATCCCCAATTATTGTATCCCGTCCATTGGTACTGCCAAGTCACCAGTAAAAACCACTGGAATGCTCCATCTTTCTTTCTCTATTGGCTTCCATCTACTAATTTATTTCATTATCTTGGCAACTATAGAGATGCCATAGGAGGAGTGGAGGCTAGAAAGTAAGGGGAAGCCACAACTCTGGTCTAACCTGTGTGCCCAAGAGAATATACCAATAGACTCTATGCATAGAAACTCTGAAGTTAATTAGGTTGTGTGGTTCAGCGTTCTTTAAGTCCACTATCAATCTATTCCACCTCTTTATGAGGTCGTCATCTTATCTTTGTCCCTCATGATAGGGAAGCCTTTCAAAATCTGTATAAACACGTTCTCTGAGTTCCATTATTTTCTCTCTATGCTTAGGGTTGTGGAATCCATAGGCTATTTCTAGCCAGTCATAGTACATTTGTTTAGGTTTTCTATTTTATAGTCTCAGGGGTGGGGTTATTACTGTAAGGAAACTCAAGTGCAGAAACAACTTCCTACACTAATCTCTAAAGGAAAGTATTGTGCAAATTCTTTTAAATCCTTACAATTTCAAATTCGTTAACTACTTTAACAATGATACTGCAGCCATATACCATGCATACAACAAATAGAGAATGACACAATGATTTACCCTAGGGAAAACCTTTCGGTAAAAACCCCAGCACTCAAAAACCTGCACAATGTATTAATCAAAACTATTACAGTTTACAATACACTTGCAATGCAAGTTCTTTCATAAGATTTTCCAACTCTTGAAGACAAATCATGACAGCATAAAAATGTTCCAACAATACACTAACTTCTCCTCACTTCGCAACCCTAAAAAATGCTTATATCATGCGCTTCCCTTTTTAGGGCAACTTCCAAAGATAGTTGTATTAGGGTTTTACCATTCTCCAAGAAAATAGGAACCCGAACCCCACGATTTAGGAAGAGTGTACAGTACTCAAATTTATCAGTTTCCACATGTCTTGCATTTCTTCACCTATCATTGAATCTTCTAGACATAGCTCTTACGTGTCATAGGAATCCGTCATAACCATTTCAGCCATGATCTCCTTACACACAATTCAAGATGCCGACACATCAAGTGGAGTGACACATCAACATGCCAACTAGACATGTACACTCACACTTAATTACATTATTTGCAAGAAATACATTTTACAAAACAAATAATAAGAATAGAAATTATCCAAGGTTGAGACACCTTATTCCTAACAATTACTTTCTTTCTTTCTGTATTTCCTCAATTGTTCCCCATAGTTGATTTCATTTCTGGCCCATGACATAAGGGCTGGCAAGTGTATATCTCCAAGAAATAACAATGGATTCCAATCAACAATAGATGAATTCCAATCAACAATGGACAAATCAAACATGGAGGTGTCAAGACAAGAGGACAACAACAAAAGGTAGATACTGGAACCCCCAAAAGGGAAAGATGAAGAGCATCTAAAAAAGAACAGAGAGAGATGGAAGACAAATAGAACATAGCAGATGGAAGACAAATCACCATCGATCAGGTCTACTCCCCAAACCTTAAATGAAGATTCTATCTTGGAACATTAGAGGCCTAAATAGCCCTCACAAACAAGATGTTGTTAGGAACATAGTTAGAGATTCTAATCCTGACATTTTTCTTATTCAAGAAACTAAAATGATTAAAGATAAGATAGCTAAAATCAATCTGCTTAAGCATGGAGAGAAGTTTGGTAGTGATTTAGAGGGAGCTTCTGGTAGCTTGTCCATTTACTGGAACTCTAAGTGTTTTTACTGCAACCTTCTGAGAGAGGATAAGAACTTCCGGGCAGTCAAAGTAAGCAACATTAAGGATAACTTTTCATGGACTCTGATTAATGTGTACGCCCCTAATACTAAATCTGGTAGACTCAAACTTTGGAAAAGGATTCATGATCTTAGGAAAGATTACCTAGATGAGAACTAGATGATGATGGGAGATTTCAATACTCCTCTAAAAGAAGTGGAAAAAAGAGGAGGAAACAATACCCAAGTGGAAAGCAGGGTAGACTTAATGGAATTTATTAGTAATGAAGGCTTGTTGGATGTTGATCTTGAAGGTATTGATTACACATGGACTAACAGGAGAGTGGGAGCTGAACTTATCTAGGTTAAGCTTGATAGGGTCCTTCTTTCCCATGACTATTTTACTAAGTTTTCTTGCACCCTCTCTTCTCTCAACCGTATTGGCTCGGATCACTACCCAATTTCCTTTCTTGCTAATCCCTTTAGCGAGAAAGGAAATTTCCCATTCAGATTCAAAAAAATGTGGCTGGCTCACCTAGATATTGAAAACAGAATCAGGGAATGGTGGAATATTAAAGTGGAAGGAAAAGAAATGTACCAAGTGGCTAAAAAAATGGCAAATGTTAAAGAAAAAGTAAGATATTGGAATAATGATGTCTTTGGTGATATTTTCCAAACCAAAAGCAAGATTCAAATTGACTTAAAAGAAATTCATGATAAGATTCAAAGTACTGGATTGACTGAAGAAATGAGAAAAGAGGAAAATCAAGTTCTTGTAGACTATCACAACATCATAACGAGAGAGGAGACCTACTGGAGACAGAGATCTAGATCCCTTTGGTTGAAAGCGGGAGACAAAAACACCAAATTTTTTCACCTTACAACAATGAAGCATAAATCTATGAACATGATTAATTATCTTGTTACTACCAGGGGTACTTTAGCTAAAGAGGAGGAAATAAGGGAAGAAATGATGGGCTATTTTTCTTCTCTTCTCTCCAAAGAGAAAGCTCTTAATAAAGAGAATCAAAAATCTTTGTTGAGTTCCATTTCCTCATTGCGGGACTCTAAGGATAACAACTTTCTTAAATCTATTCCTAAGGACAAAGAAATTAAAAGGGTTGTTCACTCATTTGAAGGAGAAAAATATCCTGGTTTGGATGGTTTCCAAATGTTTTTCTTTCAATCTTTCTGGAGTATCATTAGGAAAGATGTGTGCAGAGCGGTGAAAGAGTTCTTTGGATCTAAATCTATTCTTAAAGAACTTAACTCTACTTTCATAGCTCTTATTCCAAAAATATCAGGAGCTAATGTTGTTGATTGTTTTAGGCCTATCAGTCTTTGTAAATCTTTGTATAAGATTATGTCAAAGGTCCTCACTACAAGGATTTTAAAGCTTGTCCCTCACCTTATCTCTCCTCAATAGAATGGATTTGTCCTGGGGAGACAAATCCTGGATTCTATTATGCTTGTGCATGAGAATATCCACTCATTGGAGAAATCAAGGAAACAGGGTTTCCTGATGAAGCTTGATTTATCCAAAGCCTATGACAGAGTGGACTGGGAGCTGTTTTCCAAAATTGTTTAGGCTTTTAGCTTTGAACATGGCATGGTCAAGCTTATTATGCAACCGGTTACTATGGTTTCCTCCTCTATGATTGTGAATGGTGGCTCCTCTCCCTTTTTCAGACCTTTTAGTTGGTTGAGACAAGGAGACCCTATCTCTCCTATCCTTTTCACCATCATGGCTAAAAGCCTTGGAAGATTCATTAATAACTTGGTTATTCAAGGGTAGATCTCTGGCTTGCAACCTTCTTCTGCTGGGCTAAAGTGTTCTCACGAGAAATTTGTTGATGATACAATTATTATGGGAGAATCTACTGTCAAAGAGATGAAGAATCTGAAAAAGGCCCTCAATGTTTACTCTAATACTACAGGTCAAATTATAAATTGAGAGAAAAGTTTCCTGTATTTTTTTAACACACCTGAAGATAGAATGAATAAAATCTCTTCCATTCTTGGGTGCAAGATAGGAAGGCTTCCTGCCCCTTACTTAGGCTTGCCACTATGTTTGAAATCAGAAACTAATTTTTGGAATGAAATTCTTGATAGATTTCACAACAAGCTGACTGGTTGGAAAGGGGTGACTCTTATCCAAGCTAGAAAAGTTCAACTGCTGAAGGCTAGTCTTAAAAAACTTCCAGTTTATGCTCTAAGCCTATTCAAAATTCCTCTAAAGTATGTTGACCTGATAGAAAAAATTCAAAAAAGGTTCATTTGGATTGGAGTTGAAGAGAAAAAGAGACTTAGCTTGGTGGCCTGGGAGAAGGTTTGTAAACCAAAGAAGCTAGGGGGGCTAGGCATCAGAAACATAACTAATACAAATAAAGCCTTATTACGAAAATAATGTTGGAGGATATTTGAAGATGAAAAAGAATGGAATACAATAATTAAAAGCAAATACCATCTCACTTCTCTTGAAGGTATTCTTCAATCTCAAAATGAAACCCAAGGCTCATTTGTTTGGAACAATATTAGCAAAGGAAAGAACCTGATCAGTAAAGGAGCTAGATGGAAGCTGGGAAATGGCATGAAGATTCAATTCTAGAATGACAAATGGCTACTGGAAAATCTTCTTATAGAAAATGAGGAGTGGAAATTTGCAATCCAGGAATGTAAAGAGACCATTGGGGAATATGTGAGTGACTACTAGATTAATGAAGATTAGATCAACTTGGGATTGAGGGATATCAGATTTAAAGAGGTGAATAAACAACTTAACAACTGGTTTATCAGAGAAAATGTGCCCGATGAACTGATATGGGGCCCTGCTATCTCTGGAAAGTTCTCGATTGCCTCTGCCTCGTCTCTTCTCATCCCTTTCAAGGATCAACCTTTCTGCGCTCTGGTATGGAATAAAGATCTTATCCCTAAAATTAACATGTTTTTTTGGTTGCTTGTTCAGAACAAAATCCTCACAATGGACAACCTCATGAGAAGAGGATTCCAAATGCCTAGTTGATGCATCATGTGTTGTAAAGAAGCTGAGACCTGTAATCACTTAATGATCCATTGCTCCTTTGCTAGTGAAGTCTAGGACTCTATCATTATGTCTCTGAACCTGAAGTGGGTTAAACCTCAAAACATCTAGGACTTTGTTCAGCAATGGCAGAGCCCTTTCATGACAAAAATGCTAAGGATATTTGGAAACTTGTTTTCCCTCACTTTACTTGGAAAATATGGAAGGAGAGGAACAACAGAATCTTTAGAGATAAAAAAGTGCTCTCCCTTTTGGTTGCTAACTCTATCACTAGAAGCCTTATGGAGAATTACAGAAGTATTGGTAAGAAGGATACCAAATCTTGGATTCCTAATCCTAAGAAGGACTGCACCATTTCTTGGGAAATGCTAAGGATATTTGGAAACTTGTTTTCCCTCACTTTACCTGGAAAATATGGAAGGAGAGGAACAACAGAATCTTTAGAGATAAAAAATTGCCCTCCCTTTTGGTTGCTAACTCTATCACTAGAAGGCTTATGGAGAATTACATAAGTATTGGTAAGAAGGATACCAAATCTTGGATTCCTAATCCTAAGGACTGTACCATTTCCTGGGAGAACCTGAAGAGAAGAACTGATCTGAATCCTAGAGACAATGTAATGTGGTCTACTCCTCCCTCAGGATGGTTAAAAGGGAACTTTGATGGTTTTGCTAGAGGAAACCTTGGAAGGGCTGGAGGGGGAGGCCTCATAAGAGACTAGGTTGGTAATTGCCTTGGAGCTATTTCTATTCCATTGGGGATTCAAACTAACCACGTGGTGGAGGCTCAGGTGGCACTTTATGTGGTGAAGATGGCTAAAGATATGGGATGTTCAAAATTATGGCTGTAAGGTGACTCCCTCAACATAATAAATTGTATCAAAGGGAATTCCGCGAGCTCCTGGACTATAGATCATATAATAGAAAAAATTAAAAGGATAATTAACTCATTTGAGGAATGCCACGTCACCCATATATATTGTGAAGGTAATAAGCCAGTGGATAGGCTGGAAAATGAAGGAACCTATAGTGATGTCATTAAAATGTGGAGAGGGGAAGCAAATCTAAATGCTGAGATCATAAGTCTAATCACTTATGACAAAATTAATCACAAGGAAGGGAAAATCACTTAAAATTATGATGACAAGGATGAAACAAATTTTGAGGAGGGCTACATGTAAGGAAAAGTGTGGGATCATTATTTCAATCTTAATGAGACACAGATTCTGGGTTTTTTTAAGTAATCAGAAAAGCAATAGAAAGAAAAGTTGTGAGACGAAGATTACAGGTAAGAAGCTGAGCCAAAACAGAAGCAAAATGCAAAAAATGGGAGGAGGTCTGAGGAGAGAGGAGCCCTTCGACCGTGAGAAAAGGAGACAAGAAAAGAAAGTCTGGAAGAAGCTAAGAAAAGGAGGGGTCACTCAGTATATGAAAAAGCTTCACGACTATGATAAATAGGTAACTACCTTGTTTGCTGATGGCTGGGTTAAAGGAAAATTCAATTTATGGGGAAAATATTTCCCCCTTACTCTTACCCTCATGGCCGAAATCACTGGCTTACCCCTGGATGGTACTCATTTCCATAGAGGCAACAAGTGGTTAGGAACTAAAGCTTTTAATATCTTCCCTAAAACTATTGATGAAAAATCTCTCATGACTAAAGGCAAAGGGGATTATGTGGATATTACTAAAATTAAGGATTTTTGGGCTAAAATGATAAAAGTAATGATCGAGTACTTTACGCTCGATGGATGCTACTCCAAAATCTACAACCTACATTTTGTTCTGGCTAATCACTTTAGGTACAATAAGAGGATTTATTTTCCATATTTTCTTTTGAGCTCTCCGAACAGTAGCATAAAGGAGCACAGGAAGAAAGAGAGTAATCCAGTGTTGCATGAGGGTTTGATTCTCCTCATTGCTTACTATGCAAGGGATATTATCCTGGACCCAATCCCAAAAAGGGTCACTGGCAAAAGAAAGGAGATCAAAGAGGTTGATAGAAAGGTTGAAACCTGCAAGAAGAGGAAGAGAAAAAAGAAAAAAATCTCTGACAATAATGATGAAGATGGCAATAAAAGTGATAAGGAGAAAGAAAAGGTCAGTGGAGATAATGCTAATGAAAATAACCCTCTTTCTCAAGGAAAGGGAAGTGTCGAGGATGATAATGCAGAGGTGGATTCTGGTAATGAGGAGAGAGCCTAGGCAAAAGAGGACTGGAACCTTGAAGAGAATGAGAAGGAAGATGATATGAATGACATTATGGAAGATGCTAAGGAGGAAGAGGAAGGAGGTAAAGAAGAGGAAAATCAAGAGGAAGAAAAAGAAGAGAAAGGAGCAGAAGAGGAGGACGAAGCTGCCTAGGACTCCCCTACTAAAGATGAAAAGGAAACTGCTCAGGATTTCCCTATTGAAGAAGAAAAAGAAGATCAAACTGATATTGAGGATGGCAAGGACCAGTCTAGCAAAGAAGACGGGAAACCCCAAAAGGAGGAAACCTTAGGCCTCCTGGCGGGTCAGGCTGAAGAGGAAAAGGATGCTGGTCAAAATTCCCCTATTGTAGATGAAAAAGAAGAGGAACAAAATGAAATAGATGATGGTATGGATGAGGCTACCAATGAGGAGGGTAATAGCCATAACGAGGACACCTTAGACCTCCTGTTGGGTGCTACTATTCTGGAAGAGGTCAACAAAGCTGATGGTCAGGATGCTAATCTAGAAAATTGGGTCAAGCGGGAGATGTAGGAAATGAAGCTCCACCTTCAGGCCATAGAAAAAAAAATGAACACCCTGACTACTAAGCTGGAGAAGTTGGAAAATAAGGTTTTGGATAAGGTAAAAAATAAAAACCGAAAAGAGGATATAGAAAATGAAATCAATAAGATAGTTGACAACAAGGTTAAAGATATGAAAGAAAGAATCAGTAACAATGGGAAAATGATTAATGAGGTCCTAAATCACAGCAATGAGGGCCTTAGTTCTGCTATTAAGAACCTAAAAATGCTATACAACTATCTGGAAAAAAGCTAGCAGGAAAAAACAACCATAACAATTGATGATGATGCTGGGAATGCTGGTCCTGGAACAAGAACTAGACGGTGCACTCAGAGGAAGGTCCCTAAAAAGCCAAAGGATTTGAAGGACCTGAAATATGCTATCCAGAAGATGGAGGACCTGCAGATGAAGGCGAAAAAAATGATAAAAAACAACTAGTCTGCTCTGGTTGGTTGCTGGGTGTTGCTGGTAGTTTTGCTAGTAACTGTTTTACTTTGTTTTTGTTGTCGTTTCTAGGGTTGTTTCAGATCCTTCTTTTTTCTTTCTAGCAGGTGTCTCTTTTTTAAAGTCTTTAATGCTATATTTGTATGCTTTAATGTAAATGGTTTCAAGTTCCATTCAAAACCTATTTTTACCTTAATAAAAAACAATAGATGAAATAACATAATTGTGTAAATAAAATTCACAAAAAATATTTCTTGTAGAATTAGGTGTGCCCTCATAGACAACCACAAATTATCATGGTGTTGTTATACTTGGACTCAGGTCCCTAATAAATCTCATTAAGTTGAACATAAGGAATTGTTCCTCCAAACACAATGCATATACCTGTGTGGGTGGCCTACATTCCATCAGTTTAGGAAACAATTCAATAAAAGAATCCAATTTGTTTTGTAGGGCTTTCACTTTTTATTTTATTTTATTTATCTCCTTTTTTAATTCATTCTCATTTTCCCACATAGATTTCTCAAGTTGCATTTGATTAAAGTAATCTAGGGAAAGAGATTGAACATTTACCTCTTACTGTTCCACTTCTTGACTCTTCTCTTCTTTCTTCTTTTCCCTTCTATTCTGTATAAATACTACCATTTATAAATCTATTGTTGATTCTATTGTAGTATCCAAGGCTTCATTCCCTTGACTTTCTTCTTGTGGAGAATTTTGACCAAAATCTTCCTCTTCTCAAACATTTATTTCACCAGGACATACAGCTACATGAACCTCTTCCATTAGATCTAGAGATTCATGAAATGAACTATCTTCTTGAGGTCCTTCTACGATTGGTTCTTCCATAGGAAAATTTGGGACATTTTCTTGATTAATCTGAGAAGTCAGATCAGGCATTGTTGCCTTCCTTACATGGAGTCAAACGCTCCTTCTTGCGGTTGTTTTTGTGAGGGCTGCATGAGGATTCTTGGAAGAACTCTTCTTTCTTCTAGAATAAGTGGTTGTAGGAGACTCAGTTGTACGAGGAGTATTTGTAAAAGCATCAGTCACAGGGAAGGAATATCCATATTAGGTTTTCTCCTCTTAGAACCCAAGGGGCTAGGTTCAAGAGTGACTACGAAATCCTTCTCAACTATGTCTTCTATTATTTTCCCTTTTCTGTTTGTTGAAGATTCAGGGTTGTGGCAGCCACAAGAAGCTCACATTCCATAGTTTCAGTATTAGGGTCTAGATTTTTCGGTGCCCTAATTTATTTTTGTACTTCCTTGGGAGCATTGGAAGTAGAGGGTTCCTATGTTAGAGACAAAGTCTCTTCTGGAACATTTCTTTTCTCCTCATAAACCCTTGGAATAGGTGCTACACCATTCAATTGCACTTCTCATGCTAGAACAAATTCTTCCCAATTCATGGGAGATACATCTCTTAAAGATATTTCCACCAGAAGTTTAACTAGCCCTTGGTCAGTTACGACATTCTGTCATCCTTTCCTAACCTCCTCTGAACTCAAATTCAACATAGAATAAAGGAAATTTGGGACATTCATTATTCACCCATGTCGTATATGACTCAGTAATTTAAAATGAGCTACATGTAAGAAAGAGAAACATCCCTCATAGGTCAAATACCTAATAATATGAACTGCAAGTTGTGGATATGTTACGGGCAAGGACAATCATTTGGCCCCTTGCTTGTTTGCTTCAAGCACCCAGTCTATTGGAATTGTGAATTCAACATGAGATGACCATGCATCATGGCCATGAGGGTACACTTCACCTACAATTGGAAGCCCTGAAACTTCAGCAATTCTAGCTTCCATAGAACTTATTCTTAAGCTCTTCACCTGAGCTTCAACATTGTTTAAAGTTTGGAGGAATTCTAGTGATATGTCCTCATAATACCCATTTAACCAAAGAAGATATGACAACCAACCAACATTGTTGAATGTCTGTACACTACACAGTGTTGTAGCAAAGACATGTGATCAGTTGGCTCATACCGTATAGGAGGCCCTCCCATTTTAAAAAAATTACAATTTTCACAACCATTCTACTATTGATTGTTTCCCTAATTATTTTCAAAGCACCACCCTCCAAATCCTGCTGTCAAGAACACCTAATATTTTTGAATTCTTATGTCGTTGGAGGCACTAAAATTATTACCAAACATAATTGAAGAGGCACAAAATTATTTCACATGAGTTTTCAAAATAGGACCAAATGGAGATGGGTACTTGGTTTTTAAATGAGGGTACTATCTTTTTAATCAAAGCTAGCAAAGTATTTTCAATCACAAGGTTTGTCACATCAAATCACAAGAGTAGCTAAAAATGGCTATGAAATCCTAGGTGACGAAGGATAAAATTTTAAATAATGGTAGAGTAAGGGACATAGAGCTAATGAATAATAAACACATCACCCCTACGAAAAAGGTGGAAGGTGTCCACACATGTAGAAAAAGTGAGGTTAGAATAAATGTAATTAATTAAGTACAACTTAAGTGTGATCATGAAAAAATAAGTAAGCTATGAAATGATAATTACGTATGCGTACCTGGAGATTAATATCTAGAAAGATTTTCTAATGTAAGATGTAAAGGTGAGGTCATTAAGGAATGATGATGTGGAACATGGAGTGACGTGGAAGAGAGGTGAGATGAGGTGGAACATGGAGTAACATGGAAGAGAGGTGAGATGAGGTGGAATGAAATGAATTTATCATGGAAAGGAGTAGTTTCCTTAGGAAAATGAAACTTTATTATGAAGTTTATGATGCAATTATAGAGAAGAACGATGCTAAAGAAGATTCCCGCCAGCTATACGAGGCTCGTTTGTGGAAGAATTTTCAAATTGCCCCAGGAATTCAGCCTTCATGGTGAGTTTATGGTATAGATGAAGTCTGTGTCCATTGACCAGTAACTTGAAGCACACAAGATCGACTATAGATAATTGAAGAATGCCATTTTAAAAAAAAATCAATTTCATACAGCCCTAGCCAACATGAAGTTAACTGACCTTGTGTTTCCTGGAACCTTGAATAATAGAGCAAAGCCCAGTCACTGGGAGAATTTTTTTTATTAGAAATGTGTGAATCATGCCATTTATTTTATTGTAGCTGAACTATCTTAGTTTGTTTTAGTGTTGCCTTCCACATCTCATCAAGAGTGTTGAGCTGCAGGAAGATCAATGGTCAACTCCAGAGCTGTGTGTAATGTTTTGTGCTTGAACTCTATAGGCATGATTTCTGATTTCCCATATACTAACTCAAAGGGTGTAAACCCTGTGCTTTTTTTCTAGGTTGTCTTGTATGCCCGTATGACCTCTTGAAGCCTGATGATCCAATATTTTTTGTGTATCTGGACTATTTTGGTAAGGATGGCCTCAATTTCTCTATTGGTGATCTCAGCTTGGCCATTAGCTTGAGGATGATAATGGATGGACTTTCAATGATAAATGTTATATTCATTCATTAATGCATTGATCAAGGTTGTTGTGAACTTTACACCCTGATTTGTGACCATCTCTCTTGGAACACCATACCTTGTAAATATTTCTTCATACAGGAACTCAACAACTTTATTGTCTTTGACATGTTTCATTGCCCGTACTTCCACCCACTTAGTTACATAATCTGTGCACACTAGAATATAAGAATTATCATTGGATGGAGGATTGATAGGCACCACAAAATCTAGGCCTCATTTATCAAATGGAGTAACTACCACTTGAGGGAAAATAGGCATTTCATCAGACTTTGTAGGTCTGCCCATCCTTTGACATTGATCACATTTTCTAGTGTAATTGGTTGCATCTTTGTGTAAAGTTGGCCATGTTGGCATATGATGTTTTTGAGTATTGGGAATCACTTAAGGGTTGTCATTGATGGCAACACTTATGTTAGAGTGATCACATGTTGTGGAGATTGCCACCAAAGTCTCAGTCATGAAAATGACTAAGTATAGAATCAGGATGATAAGGTACAGTAGCACAATTTTGGTCAGTGATGAAGATATATAAGGTATTATGGCTTGCAAATTTAACTAGAGGTATTTTGGGATATTCACATGCTTCAGTTAAGATTTCATAAGTTTTGGTTGCTAGATTTGTGAGATACAGTGTTCAAAAGATATGTGAAGGCAGTAAAACAATGTAACATGGTATATGAATAGTTGCGAAGATTAAGGAAGGAAAAGTGAATATGGTAACATGCTAAGACAAGTGAATAAAGTGTATTTCAAAATCTTTGGTAGTGTAAGAGTTCTGAATCCATAGATAAAATTTTCATGAGTTATTATTATGTTTTGCATGATAATTGCGAAGCTGACTGGAAGGCTGATTTTGTATAAGTATGGATTATTTTTGTAAAAACAAAGTATGGTATGATAATGATGACAGAGTAAGTTTTCAAATAGAAGAGAAGAGATCAGATGAGAGATTAGTAAGAGGCTAAGCTACAATTGGAACTATCTAAGAAAGATAAGTTCTTGTATTGTTCCCCTTTTGAGAACTATTTTGATACAAGTATTGGTTGTAAGAGCAATGTGCTCACCACCTTTAACCAGGTGTTTTGTATACCCCTAGCATGGTTTTTTATTCCTCTAACAAGGAAATGTACTATGTAACAATCATCTCCTAATAGGGCTAGATCTCCTAATAGGGATATTATATTTTAGTGCATATTTATGGGTACCATCCCCACCAGGGTTTTCCCTTTGGCCAGGGTTTCCTCGAGAACAAATCATGGTGTAATGAATGTGTTATGCTTGTATTCTCTTTTAATTTTTTCATTACTTTGGATTGTTTATAGTTGTTTAAAGTTAAAAAGATCAAATTTTTATAATATTGATTTACCCCCCCCTCTCAGTATTACCTAATCCTAACAATTGGTATCAGAGCTATTGGCCCTTGATGAAAAAGTCTAATAGCTTAAGAGAGATCAGAATGGATTCAGAAGTTTTGCAAGAGAAATTTGAAGCTGCACTTGAAGATTTGGATAAGATGAAAGTTGAGAATGATGAATTAAAATTTAAGTTAAGAAGAGCAGAAGGTTTCATGAGGAAACTTAAAGAACAGCTTGAGATTGTAAAAAATTAGAGACAAGACCTTATGGAGAAAATCAAAGAAGGTTCAAACAATGATACATCATACAAAATAAAGAAGTTGGAGCAAGAAAAAGAACAAATCAATCTTTTGATGATCAAGGAGATTCAACATGAAAAGGATGAAAGAAACAAAGTTGAAGAGTCACTAAAAGAGGCTAACTTGTAGATACGACAAATGAAGACCGAACTTGACCACTACAAGGATAAATATCAGGAACTGGATAAATAGAATCAGATCACTAAAGGTGAACTCACTCAAGCCAAATTACTCATTGAAAAATTACACACAAGCAATGACAAGAGTGATGAACAAAGATCAATAAAAAAACCTAAAGGAGATATGAGTGGATTCAATGAAGCTTAAAGTTTAAAACTAAAGAAGAACCACAAAAAGCCAAGAATAAGGAAAGACCTATTCCTGAATAAAGGCCTACAAATGAAGAACCTAGAGAACATTTCAGACCCTTCAGAGGTAGATGTTTCAAATGCAACAAAGTTGGACACATGAAAAGAGATTGCAGAAGTAAAGGTAACTCTAAGCCCTTTACCAACTACTATTTTAATTGCTATGAGTATGGACACAAGAAGGCAGATTGTAGAAAACCTGATCAGTCCAAGTATAAGCAAGACTATGTCAGAGAAGAATCTATAGCCAAGGTTACATGTCAGAAATGCAATAACTTTGGGCACATAGCAAGGTACTGTAAGCTACAAACTAATCAAGAAAGAATATGACCACCTATTTGTTACAAATGTAACAATCCAGGTCACATTGCAAAGTTTTGTAGATACAATAGAGATGACAATAGAAGAGGACCAAGGAGATATAGTGAACCAGAAGGACCACCACCTGTGGTTATAAGGAAGAATATTGGTGACAGTGGTAAAAGGCTAAATGATTACATGAATGAATACAAAAAATTAGAGGATGAGAAGATATGGCAAGTAAAAGTTCTAAATAAGGCAATGGTTTAGGGAGAGACAACTGATGATGTTGTGTCTTCGCATGATGAGTTCTTTGAGGTATCAACCTAGAAGGCCTCATAGCCTAATGGGGAGCATTGGATGCAGATAACAAAAATTATCTAGCCCCTTTATAAGTGGAGTAAGCTCATGCGAGCTTAGGTGTGATGTGTATAGATATTGTGGAGTATGTGGATGAGATCACAACACTTGAAGATTCATCTTCTATGTTCATGAGTTTCGCATTGACTGGATGGCATGTGAAGTTGAGCTACATGTGTTTAATGTACACACTCAACTTGCAATAGATAAAAGACTTGAGAGATCTCATTCCTACACCATTTGTTGATCAACAACTAAGGAGATCTAAAGTGTGAAAGTAGAACAATGATCTAGCAAAGAGATTTTGTGTTCGCATGAAGCCAAACATCAGATTCAAGCACATTTAAGGTATTTAGACCTAATATTTTTGAAAAGTCATGGATGCACCAGTAGTTTATGATGTTATAGACAAAACTAGATACAAATTCAAAAGGCATCCATTCAAATCTTGTGAGGATGATTTGAAAGGGGCGTTTTCTCAAACTCCTGTAGGTGTGTTACATGTAGAGGATATTAGGGCATACATACACCGCAAGTATGAGATTATTGGGGAGGTTAACATCTTCTATGAGTTGAACAGTATGTTATTAGTAAATGGGTACTCTTTGGAATAAGAATTAAAGATCTAAAAGATTTGTCAATACTCAAGTTAACCTGACTCACTGAATTCACGGAAGTTGAATGGTTCAAAATCATTCTGAGTAGATTTCATGATTAGTTCTTATGAATAGGTGATCAACCTATTAAGATATGTTCTCAGTTGATCCATGATATCATAGGCCTTTATACTTCATAGGATGTAAATGATCCATTTATGGATAATGTGGACAGTGCGATGAAGGTTGAAGATCAAGAACATATAGAGGAGGGAAAATCAAAAGAGAAACAAGAAGAAAAAGCACAAGAGGAGTTACAAAAAGAAGAAAAGAAAGAAAGACAACCAAAATCAGAAAAGGTTGCTGAAGTCAGACTAGATTCATCTCTATTGTTGGCAAGTGTGGCCAAACCAGTCAGTTCTGATGTGGACAACATGGATGAAGATGAGCTGATGAGATTTTCATTTATGGATTTTTCTAAAGCTAAGGAGAGATCAATTCAGAAAGGAGACAAAAGAGCTAAGATAATGGTCAGGGCTATAGAAACACTAAACAAGCTACTTCCCTCACAAGTTATCCTAAAAGATAAGGATGATGTTGAGAATCTTGGTACAGTATTGGATAGCTTTGATAGTCATTTTGACTCACTGCTAAAAACAACAGAGGAGAAGGCTGAAAAGAACTTCTTGGAGAAGAAGTTGAGCGAAGTTTGTAAGTCCATTTCATGGGACTTAGGTATTCTTAAGGCTACCACTCTTAAAGCCAAGAGTTGTGTAGCACAAGGAAGGAAACTCTACAGCTATTGCATAAATCCCTGTAGACATTTGAAGAATGTTGAGGAGGCCATAGCCAAAGACAGGGCTAGCCTTGATAGTATAATGGAAAATTGTGAATCATCTCCACAAACTATGGGAGAGGTAGGTAAGGAGACATCCATGCTATTGGAAAAGATAGGAGTACTAGAAATGGAGAAAGGGAGAGTTGAAGACAGATTTGGCTCATTGAGAAGCCTATCGATTCCCAATCTCTCAATGTTGGAGAATCATCTCTTAGAGATGATAAAGGTTGAAGGCTCAATGTTAGTATCTACTCTTATTGAGCTTAAGGTAGCAGAGACAACATCATATGCACTGAATGGATTGATCCATGTTAGTGAACTATTGATAATTTCATGGATTGAGGAAGTTAAGACCTTGGAAATCTCCTTCCAAGACGTCTTAAATCTTGTGAGTAAGCACTAGACCACTTGTGCTTAAGTTCTACAATTTTGAGAATACCTTTGCCATTGATGTTAAAGGGAGAGGAAGAAAAAGGAAAAATGAGGAAGAGAAGTAAATATGTAGAGTTGTATGAAGAAAACAAAATTAAAAAAAAGAGAAGAAAAACTAATAGAAAAGAAACAAAATTTTAGAAAAGAAAAAGAAAGTTGTATTCTAACACTTAGTCATTTTTCTAAGTGTTGCCATCAATTCCAAAGGGTTTTCATTTATGGAAACACTTATGTTAGAGTGATCACATGTTGTCGAGATTGCCACCAATGTCTTAGTCATGAAAATGACTAAGTACAAAATCAGGATGACAAGGTACAGTGGCACAATTTTGGTCAGCGATAAAGATATATAAGGTATTATGGCTTGCAAAGTTAAATGGAGGTATTTTTGGATATTCACACACTTCTCTTAAGATCACATAAGTTTTGGTTACCAGATTTGTGAGATACAGTGTTCGGAAGATATGCGAAGGCAGTAAAATAATGTAACAAGGTATATGAACAGTTGCGAAGATTAAGGAAGGAAAAGTGAATATGGTAATGTGCTAAGATAGGTGAATAAATTATATTACCAACTCTTTGGTAGTGTAAGAGTTTTGACTCCATAGATAACATTTGCATGAGTTATTATTATGTTTTGCATGATAATTGTGAAGCCGACTGGAAGGCTGATTTTGTATAAG